>BHDV01065510.1:99502-140098 GCA_005406045.1 Adoxophyes honmai
TTACTAAAATTATATGACGTTCATAAAAAATATTTTGTCTCATTTGGCTACGTAACGTAGAAATAGGACGCATGTGCCGCTTTCTGGCTTTGTTTTTGTAGGCGATGTTCTATCTAGTTGTATTGTTGATCGAAGTATCGATAGTACTTATTTTATGTATGTTACTGAAAATCCTCGATGAATCGAAGGTAAGTTAAGCCGTTCCTTTCTCGTACATGCGTATAAAATAATGCGAGGAATGGATAGGTACGTTTAGTGGTTTGAAATATCAAGATGTAAAGAATTATGATTGACGTTTCATTTATATATTACTTAATCATTAATCAATTATTCTTCTCTGTGATTTAGTTAATACGCTATAAAAGTTTTAGTTTTGATTTTATTTAATTCTTAATTGAAATAATATTAGGCACTACTCACAATCCTGGCACTGCATCAAAAATGTTGGAAAAAGGTCACTGGTGCTGTTGCAACTATTTCTTCGGCATGAAGCAGCCTCTTCTGGTTTAGGGGAATTATTTATTTTACTTAACTGCATGACCGCATTGTCTGGCCCATCCGTGGTTAAAGATATGGAAGTGACGCCTTTATTGTGAGACTAAGAATCTAATGTTATCTAACACGCCGCGGTCTACAATTAGCAATGGCAACCACGCACCCTCGAACTATTTGGTTCCTGGCCCACCATAGAACCTATTTACAGTGAACGTCATACTGATATGAAGTTTTTGTCACGTTTATTGCAACAACGTTCTGCGATGGGTCAGGAATCAATTGGTCGATTGTAGTCAGTCTCAAACAACTTGTCGGGCCTCACTTCCGTGCGGCTAATCTACGATGGGTTTTTAATTTTGAAATGTTTTTTTTTCTTTGTCTTTTGACGCCACCGATGTAACAATTTGACAAATGTACATCGATGGTGTTCAAAATCTTGAGTAACTTTAAAATTAGAGACGATAAAAATACGAAATATACTGAAAATGTTGTGTTTTAACGTCCAATTTTTTATCTCGGATACTAAAAAAAACTATGTACAACAAATAATGATACCACATTTTTGTTGGTTCGTGGTGTTCTCGAAATAATCGACAATGTTTACATCCTAGATACAAGTGGTTTGGTGTTGTTATATTATTAAAAAAAGTGATTATCGTGATCCACCAAATTAAAACGTTTATTAAATTATTTCAAACGACAACTAACGGACAAAAATCTGTACGGAATTTAATTCATCGTTAATTTTCGATAGTTGTGAAACATCCATTGAGGATAGAACCTATAGAGTACTAATGTCATCTTGGTTGTTCGGAAATTATTCCGCAAAACAATTGAAGTGATCGCTGTGCTCTTATTGGCCGGTCCAAGATCGCGCGTAACGCTAGTGCCTTTTTCTCTACGGTTATTGGCTCTGTACAGTTTCTGTGACAGTGACGGTGACGTTTAGTATGTTGAAATCAACAAACTATTTGCGGACCGGGGTTGCGAACATTGTTTCTCCTTAGGTTCTATCCTCTATGGAAACATCACTGTTTTAAAATTACAAAAAACAGGCAACACCGACAACGTCTTTTTAGTACCTATCCGAGTTAAAAAAAATGCTTATTTTTGTTTTTCGCTGTGATTTTTACACATGGACTGTATTTCCAGTTGAGACCCTCCCCTTCGGCGGAGTGGGCCACAGCGGCGTCGGCGCGTACCATGGCAAGGCCACGTTCGACACGTTCACTCACAAGAAGAGCTGCCTCATCAAGAACTTCTCACCCATCGGGGAGAAGCTGGCTGCGTGAGTTGACATACATACATACACACATACTTACATACATACATACATACCGGACTTACACCTCATTCCTCGGTCCTCATATGTCGGCGCCTCTGTTCACACTACTCGGCAGCCAGCCACGACCTCAGCTGGTGTCATTTGACAATACGACAGTTCAAACTCAGTTTCTGTACACGATGGACGTCGGCGAAATTGTTGTGATGATAGAAGATATTGGGTGCACTCAATTCTGAGAGAAAAAAATTACTTTGGCCCTACATCCGATATTATGTGAACAGCGCGGCCGACTGACATTTTTTTTATCACAGCGTGACGTCACAAACCCCTCTCCGGAAGTTTAATGATCTATACCTTTGTCGATGTTTAATTTTACCAAAAAACACGTGTCTCTCATTTTAACTAATTAGAATGATATATTTTAACCCTGTACGCATGCCTATTAGGCTACCTGTCCACTGGAACGGAGCAAGGCAGCGGAGCGATGAGCGAGATAAAAATCCACCAATAGAATTGCATAAAAGTCTCCGCATCTCTTCAGTGGATGCAATCCTATTGCTGGATTTTTATTTTGCTCACCGCTCCGCGGCCTCGCTCCGCTCCAGTGGACAGCCTGCCTTAAATTTACTTTAGAATAGGGGTTGATATGATAATTGCGGGTATACAACGACACCCCTCCCCTTCCAGGAGCCGTTACCCCCCCTACACCGACGGCAAGCTGAACTTCATAACGACGATGATGCGCAAGAGGCACGGGCCGTCGTTCGCGGCGCTGCCTTACTTGCTGGCGTTCGCGCTCGGCGCCGGCCTCACCTACGGGATCGTTGCCTGGAACAAGGTAAAGAAGTGATGCGCTTTAGGTTACGGCCAGATACTACGATATTTGAAAGGTTTAGGTACTTAACTAAAAGTAAACCTGTCAATCGTTGTAATTTATAGACTATGGTCAATTATTTAATGACAGTTACTAAATTGACGAGTGTAAGTGTGACGAGTGTATTCAGAAATAATAATACCACATTATTTTGCTTATTTGGACCCATATTGGATACTTTTGTGGGATATTTTTTTCGATAGTGAAGGCACAGCACTATTTTGGACTTGCAAAGAACGGGCAACACTGGCTAAGTCATTTTAGTATCTGAGATTAAAAAGAAGCCATAATGTATTTTTCAGTATTTTAGTATCCAATTGACGTTTTGTTTATATTTAATTAAGTATTTATTTAAACCTTTCAAGTATTCGACGACATGCCTTGAATACTATCTATAGGACGTTTGCTTAGGTAACTAACTGAATGTAAATAAACTAAACTTACACTTAGTAAAATAGACAATAAATACTGTGTTTTGTTTCAGAGATTTCACTTTGTCTATTTTAGTAAGTAATGTGACTTACTTTGTTTGCATTCAATTACTCACCTAAACAAACGCACTACAATAGCATAACAATCACCTGAAAAAGTAGGATACCCTGTTTAGGATAATGTATCAAAAATTCCGTTTAATTGTTGATTATGTGGCAAAGGAAAAATCTTTTGATAAGGGGGGATTTTCGGTTAAGTAGTTTGCATCTTATACTATGCGTTTAAGGGTTATTTACATACATACATATACTCACGCCTGTATTCCCAAGAGGGGTAGGCAGAGCACGTGAATTCGAAAATCCAGTGCCACGTTTAGCAATTTCAGCAGGGTAACCAGATGGTCAAAAGGGTTATTTATTGCTATTTTTTCGCGTAAACGGTGCAAAATGTAGGTTCAACAATAGTATTGTAGTATTAATCTTTGATATTTTCCCAACGCGTTGAGTTTTAATGGTTCTCGCTCTCGCAGGGTGGAAGGATGATTATTAGAATAGCAAATTTCACGGTTAATTTAGAGTAAAACGGTGTGATTTTTGACACAATTTGATAAAATCATTTCACACTGCCACCTAATCAAGAGTTAATAAAAGATAAAAAGGTGTGAGCCTTTACTACCGCAATTTCAATATTTAATATGAACAACATGCTCTTATGTGTAAATCACAATAAAATAGTTTTAAACGCTTTTATTTCGTTGGTTAGATAGATAGGTAATTACTAAGTTGGTGATATTATTGCCTGATGGTTAAGTTGAAAAGTATATCTTTAACGTATTATTATGAGTGTGCCATCAAGCTCCCTAGATTTGATCTTAGGATATAAAAGAGTGAGATTAATTGTAGTAAATACTTAATTTTTATACTCACTCTTATCGACAGATGTAAGAAGCGCGGACGTGCTTTCCATCAATTTTATTTACAATACAAAACCTTCTCAAATGAAATTGTATAAAGGCGTAGTCTTACTAATCTCTCAAATGAAACACAACCTACGTTACTTCATAACACGCTAGAGATACCTATTTCGTTTCATAATTTTGTTTCTAATTCAAAAGCGAATTATAAGTACATATAAATGTTCATGAAGGAATAGTAGATTAAGCTAAGTAAATATGAAATTTGTAACTTCCTTACGTTTATAAAGTGACTGCCTCATTTTATGTTACTTTCCTAATAAAATAAATATTTTAAAAACTAATCTCTTGTTTTATTTCCATACAATGAATACTTCTAGTCAAAATCGATTAATCCCTCTCTGTAAGATTATTAAGTTATAAACATAATTACGTTGAGTTGAGTACTGAATACTTAATTACTCGTTTCCTGTTAACCATTTTGCCGCCCGGACGTAATGTCATGGTCATTTTTTTTATTGAACGTCGTAACTTGAATTACGTTGTCTATGCCCCTCTCGCATATATTTTATGCCCATGATATGTATGATATGCTTCTCGATTCGTAGACACCAAATAAAAAAGTAACTTCAAAAGATTTTACTTATTCTATTTGACTAGTAGTACACAGTAGCGCCCCTGCTCACTAACGCCATCTCTTAGATGCGGGGTTAACTAGTAAGGTACCAATCAATTAGAGATTAGATACGATTCGTAAAAGATGATGAGACATCTGCTGTTATATCTGAGCTAATCCTACCCTTTTTTTTAATGTGTGGGTATTCGGAAGCTACAGGCACAGGCACTAATCTCACAATACTCAAGCAGTACAAAAATACAGTCGCTTTGCGCTGTCTGAATTCGTAGATCATTATTAAAGCTCACGACAGATTTTAATGTAATTTTCACAATCTTATATTCTTTAATAAAATGTTTATAGTTAAGTATGTAGTACAAAATCATGTGAAGTGAAGGTGTTTCGCTACTTTATAAAGAAAAGACTAGTGCCTCACACTAATGTTTTTTTTCTCTTTTCAGGTTGCTTCAGAGGACTTATAGGCTGTTAAATCGATTGGACGAGTCTGAAGAAACCCGGAATATATTGTGATAACGTTTTATAACAAATCTATTTACTTATTACTCTTTGATAGTATTTAAAGGGGTCATAGGATATTCGCAACATGTATTTCTCAATGGTACGCATTTATTATAGTTATTTTTTTACTCTAGACACAAATGTATACTTTATACTATAGGTTTTCTGTTTTGCAATTTTGCTAGTTTACACGTAAA
This sequence comes from Adoxophyes honmai, assembly GCA_005406045.1. Classification (NCBI taxonomy): domain Eukaryota; kingdom Metazoa; phylum Arthropoda; class Insecta; order Lepidoptera; family Tortricidae; genus Adoxophyes; species Adoxophyes honmai. Next base: position 104,834 of record BHDV01065510.1, read on the forward strand.
GTCAGCACCCTCATACAACTGATCAAGATTTGAATTTATTTACAATGTAAAGAATGTTTCGTGTATATAAAAGTTTGCACACTTGGGTTTGCGTTATACATACCTATTTATCACTTAATTTGACATAATCTGCAATTTGTACAGCTTCACATAAGTAGGTAGGTATATTTATTTTAAAAATGTCGATCATGAAATTCGGATAGCTTTCAGGACTGAACTATCAAAAATAAATCGATTTATAAATAATAATAAGGCGCATAAAATTGTTTTTTTTTATATTTGAGGAAATTTAAATGTACTTTTGTTATATTATTTATATTCCATTCCATTGTGATTATTTTCAATATAATTCAAGCAGTAAGAGTACCTAGTACATAGGTTTTAATTTTAACATTAAAAATATGTATTTATATATGTACATATAACATTAATAACAATGGTATGGTTGAATTTGTGTCTCAATACGCCAGGAATGACAAGTGTGATATGTTAATATGGAAACTAACATTGTTAAAGAACAACACCACATTCCTCTGGGTTCGCAACCCATCTGCAACCCGTCTGTTATTGAGGAAGGCGATTGTAATCACTTGCAGTCAGGTGACCCACTTGCTAATTTACCACTTATACTCCGTTTCATTTAAGATTTGAATCTTAACTGTCAAAACCTCACACATTTTTAAGTGAACACAAGGCATCACCACAAATACTGATACTGTTTAGTATTGAAATCATTATAACAATCAGTAATAAGTATTATTGCACTACTCATATCTAGTTTTACCTTTGGGTTTCAGAGAAAAAATATTTTTATTCCGTTGAAAATTCAAATCTTAAAAGAAACAAAGTATAGTAAAGAATTGTCTGAAATATTAAGTCTTTGGCGTCATTGAGAAGGTGTGTCGGTGGCTAGGCTGTGTTTGTTGCTTTTGATTTTTATACTTTATTTTTATTACAGAACTACCTTACCCTTACCTTATCGGTTTAGGTAGTTTAAACAATGTAATCAATCTTGACGTGTCTTTTTATTTAAACGTACACTTTATAAATCAAAATCTTTACATTTTACAATTTAGGTATGAAAAAAACATTTACTTTCATAATTGAATTGTATATTGTAACGATTTTCATTTTTAGACTGTGTATTTCAACAAAAAGACATGTCAAGATTGTTTATATTGTTTTAACTACCTAAACCGATAAGGTATAAGTATAGTTGTTTAATTATCAATGGTATATTGTTTTGTTTAGGGATCTTGATAATGTCTCTGAATAAAGTGCCTTAACATAATGGTTCTGTTTTTGATTGATCCACTTGTACCCTTCTTGGTTTAATGCCTGTTCTAAGAACCCTCTTTAAAATTGAGCCACTTGGCCACATTTTATGGTAAGCCTTGTTGACATATTCGTCATGTCTATAGTCAGACTGTATTCATAGGAAAGGTAAATATAGATGGTGGAGATGGTTGTGAGTTAACACAAAATTATTATGACTGATCGAATTAGATTGAGAACACGTTTAACCTTTGAAGTCGCAGAATAAAAAAAAGAATCAACTAAATCTGATTCAAACCTCAACTAAGTCTACTAAGAATACATGCCTATTATGGCCCGCATTGGAAGTTACATACAAAATATATGACATTCTCTTTAGACACTGAAGTCCAGAGACACGAAATTTTGCCCTTTCTCCCTTATTTCTACACGCATTCAAGGGCCCATTTGTCGTCGCTATGCATTGATGTAGGAAGTCCTATCGGCCCAAGTCGCTATGTCATGTCATGACGTCGTGGTTTTTTAATCCTGCGTGTTACATCTCATCCTGCTTTCAATTCATCGCCCCAACCACAGCTGATTTCCCTCACCTGTACCAATTGGGATTACGGTTCAAGTTGAAAAACCTATAGTCAAGGAAGTTAGATTCTAACTTCCTTGCCTATAGTATACATATTCTATTTATAACGATGATGGGTCATAGTACGAGTACTCTGTCCATAATAAGTACATACATACATACACTTATCACCAAGATGGGAAGGTCATGAAGTCATGAACCGTAGTTTAGCGGCGTGAGACTTTAAGAAGCTGAAAGACGAAAGACATCTTAAATATATTTTTTATCATAAATATCATAATAAATAACATGATTTACTTTAGACGCAAAGCTAACTGACAGCTAGGCTAATTTTATTTTTTATTTAACTGTTTTACGTTCTCAATAATAATAAACATGATGAAAATAAATAAAAAGTTTTATTTTCTTATTGAAATTGAACTGAGCGCTCTTTGCTCCAAATGAGATCGTGCAAGCTAGGCTTAATTGAAGTTTTATAGAAGCTGCGTGGAACGGAATTTAAAAATAAAAATAAATGTCAAATGGTGCAGTCATCAACTGTTATATTTATATGGCAACTCTGAACGCTTATGTCATTGAAGAAATACTTTTCCAGTGATAAAACAGCTAAAATTATATTTTGAAGTCTAATAACAGGAATAAGGTGGGCATTCTAGTATTTTATATCCCGTTATGTATATTTATTATTACCAATATTCATTATTCGTAATCTTTCCTTTTTTTTGCAATCGCAACACTCATTGTACGAACGAAAGTGCTTGTGATGAGCAAAGACGATTAGTAGTGTCGATAAGCCAATATTCTGCAGAAATTAGCCAGAATCTTCAGGTATCTACAAAATAAAATTAATAACCACCCTCGCATGTGAGGGTACTATGTGGTGGTGCTGTTCTTCTTCCGCTAGTTCAGGTGCTTATTCACAATTGAGGGCTTGTCTGACTACTCCCTACTCATAATCCTATACGGCGGCCATATTTATAAGTCACGAAAGGCGTTGACGCTCACTCGAAATTATTTGCGTTGCATTGTTTTTCAGGACCGATGGCTGCGATACGCAAAAAATTAGTGATTGTCGGTGACGGTGCTTGCGGTAAAACATGCCTATTGATCGTGTTCAGCAAGGACCAGTTCCCGGAAGTGTACGTGCCGACTGTGTTTGAGAACTACGTCGCCGACATCGAGGTAGACGGCAAGCAGGTGGAGCTGGCGCTCTGGGATACGGCCGGCCAGGAAGATTACGACCGTTTGCGCCCGCTGTCCTACCCCGACACCGACGTCATCCTGATGTGCTTTAGCGTCGACTCGCCCGACTCGCTCGAGAACATCCCCGAAAAGTGGACACCCGAGGTGAAGCACTTCTGCCCCAACGTGCCCATCATCCTGGTCGGCAACAAGAAAGATCTCCGTAATGATCCGGCCACCATCAATGAGCTGCGCAAGATGAAGCAGGAGCCCGTTAAGCCGCAAGAGGGCCGCGCCATGGCCGAGAAGATCAACGCCTTCGCGTACCTCGAGTGCTCCGCCAAGAGCAAGGAGGGCGTGCGCGAGGTGTTCGAGACCGCCACGCGCGCCGCGCTGCAGGTCAAGAAGAAGAAGAAGACTAGGTGTTCTCTGCTGTAAGTGTGCCGTTGGTGGGAGACTCTGATTTATGAATGGTTCGCATACTGCCTGAACACTTACGTTACGCCCGCGGCGCGCCGCAGCGGCGCCGAGTCCCGCCGCTGCTCGCACATCCACTCAGTATTCGTGTGGCTACACTTTCACAATTGGTACTTGTATATTTTATAGATTATCTATAAAGATTAAGCATAAATGCCTTAACAAATGTAGATCGGGGCGATTGTGGGCCCCTGTCTATGGGCCCGCTGGAGTTTTCGTGCTATACTGTCAAGTTATATAATCAAGTAGCATTTTCTTCCTGATTATAGATTTATTCCTCAACCAGTGTCCTGCTCGATGAGACACAATTGTTTAGTTTTGTATTTTATATTTTAATTTTTCAATAAAATAGTGATGTATAATTGTGTAGGATGTTTATTTGACACGGCGGCCCGACTCAGCCAAGTGCCTGTCAGCTGATGGTCACCGAGACGTCCCATCATTCTGATTCTTCTCGTGTAGGGCAGTTCTTTTGTAATCTATTTGTTTGTGTGAAATTTTAACTTCTGTATGATTACATTTGCATGCTAATATAATTTATTAGTAATAAACGAACCCCATGTTTTAACAATTCTTTTCTAGACTCTTTTTGACTTTTATAAAAATTTAATACAGCATTTATAAATCCAAGGTGTTTAGGATGGGGAAATATTTAAGTTAAAATCAATCATCTATGTTATGTTTTATTAGTATTGTAAGTACAAAATTATCTTTCAAATATACATGAATTAACATAAAATTAGACTTCCTTTTATAATTTAAGATGATATTTTGGAACTATTCCAATTACAATTTTATTAACTAACTGGAAGCTTTCAATTTAGGTATCCTTGACGTTTTGAGTAGTTGTACGGGGTTGTACCGGCGGCGGGGCGCCGTCATGAGCTGGCGGAGGAGGGCGTCGCGGGGCGCGCGGTAGGGCGCCGCGGAGCCCGGCGGCAGGCGCGCGGCGCCCGGCGGCTCCGGCGCCCAGTCCGCGTACAGCAGCGTGTCGGCCGCGCTCGGCGCCGCGCCCGCCGCCACGTAGATGTACCCCCGCTCTAGGTCGATCCCGCGAACCAGCCCTGTGAGACACGATTACTTACATGTTGACTGGTTATCAGTTTTAATCAGCACTTTATTGCAGTTGGGTACTTGATAACACAATTATTTATGACTGTGCAGGGTTTATAATATGCCGAGTTATTGCCGGTCGAAATGCAATGTAACATTTTCATCCAAATTATCAACAGGAATAAAACTGTTCAAATGAACTTCACCCAGAACTAATGGGCAGAGGTTCGCGATCATTGATGCATTGCAATTATTTTGAACATGTTTTTGGCACAGGTTTCTCTTACGCAGATTATAACGACAACGTATGACCTACTTTACTTTTGGTGCTGCTTAAAATTGTTTTAGTTGAATGAAATTTATTCGATTATGACGCGAGCTGTGCGTACGTAATTTTATTAGTCAGATGTCATTTGATGAATCACTATATCCGGAAGACCGGTTTCCGACTTACTATAATAAATGCACTTATTCATATTTACTCCTAAAGAATAAAGGGTAGTGCAGTTGATAAGGGATACAGAAAAAGTTGTTCTGAAATTGATACTTTTCTAAAGACATCAGTTCACAAAGATGCATGGATCTAATAGCGAGTTCTATAAATGTTTTAGCTTGCACTTTGCATATTAGTGACCTTGACCCAAACAGTCGCCCGCTATTAAGGTCATAAGGACATACGCTAATTTGCTAGCAATGTAATTCTGAGACTAAGAAAAACTCTAAAATCCGAAAATTTTCATGACATCTGAAAATAACATTACATAAAATTTTTATCAATACTTCACTCACTTGACACGGAAGTAAACTCTGAAGCTAAAGCAAAAAGTAATATAAATGAGATAGAAAAATAATGAACCATGTCCGTAGCACTGCAGCGGCTTGTCGGCCAGCGTAAACATCTTGTCCGCATTATCGCCGCGGTGTTTACAGAGCGCCACTATTTTGCCATTGATCACCCTGGTGATACTCGCCATGTTTATTTTTACGTTCACTGCTATGTACAAGTTGCGGAGATCCACCCTGGAAATTAAATTGATGAGATAAATATGCCTGCTCCACAGTCAGTGTTTGCCAAATGTTTGATGTTGCATCTTTGTTTCTCCAATCAAAAATTAGAGACTGATGGTCCGAATATTTGTCAAATAGGTACGGCCAAATGTGTCTAGGGCTCGAGGTAATTTTCTGAAGCGCGTCTTGAGTTTTTCGGAAATTATTTGCGTAGTGAGGAAACCCGCCTGCATACAAGACTCCATTCAATGGTGTGTGTGAGTGTAGTTCCATACAAGAACAGAGCTTAAGGGCTCTTTTGCATTAGTGAGGCTAGGCTACGTAATAGACAAGTTTAACTGACTACTTCATCCGTTTAATTTTAGCTTTACCAACAAGGAGTCCGCTACAATAAAAACAATTATCAAACAAAAAATAACATTAAAACGGAATTCATAAACACAAACTTGTCCATCCTAAACGTTTGCAGATAAAAAGAAGTACAATACAATACTACACAGCATGTAGGTATGTTTTGATCGAAAATTTAGCGTTTCAGAGACGTCCCAACGCAACACCCACGGCGTCCCAATGTTTGTTTAACATCACACCACGCCAAAGAAATGAATGAATTGTACAGAATAACACTAGCGTAATATGTTATTGGAATTTAAAATTAGAACCGAGAAAATCTGGTGTACAATTAGTGATGTCATCGTCGGGAGCTAGCGGCGAGGCGGTGATAAGAGTTGATTGATAAATCATCATTCGGTGCGCGCGCATGACTCATGCCGTTCCGAGACGCGAAATTATATCTGGTTACTCATTACGGGAAACAATTCTGAAATAAATTAATTGACAGAGACGAGCTTTTATGACTTGAAATACAAAATAAACATTTCCGAGAACTGTAGGTTTTCCTGCCTAAATATAAGTTGGATTTTATTAAGAGGTTTATAAGACTAGGTAATGCTTCACGTTACGTTTATGTTGGAATATGGAAAATTTCAAATATTATTGACAGTAATTAGAAAATGTTGTACAGTCAGCAACGAAGATATCGACACAGTCGACGTGCCAAAAATAATACACGCTCTTATTGTCTCGAAATTAAGGTCGTCTGTACATACTTTTGCCACTTTGACTATGTCCATTATATTTTGCTGACTGTACTAAATTTTCTATGTATGTATCAACCTTTTTATATTCGTGTTTAATAAATGCATCTGTATTCAATTAAAATGAAAAGAGAGAGAGTGCAGATCGTATTTCGTAACGCAACAGATAAGTCACTGTGTAACTATCCGCGGTATCGAAATAAAAACTTACTCGTAAGGCACGATGTCGAGGATGCAGTCCGTCGCGCAAGTGTAAGTATCCAACAGGCTACCGAAATAAGCCAGGAAATTAAGGTATCTCTCGTCCTTAGGCATCATAGAAAAGTTGTTCTTAATCGCGCTATCAGCGCTTGACACTACAAAAGCGTAGTCCAAATCATCTGGAGGGCTGATCGAGTAAAATAAGTTACTATGCTGATACTTGTTGTACAAAGTTTTCACTGTATTCGAATCGAGGTGATGTTCGAATCTCTTTTTTGGATTTTTGGAGTCCATTTGCAGTAGGAATGTGGGTTTTATCAGCATTGTAATAAGAGCTATGAACTGTTGGCCTAGAGCGTTGCACATGCCCATTGTGTTGACGATCCAAGGCAGGGCGCGCAGTCGCTCCTCGCCGTGGCAGAACGCGATTATTTCCTTTATCGCGTTCGCGTACCGTCTCGTATTATCCATTGTGTTAATGAGGCCAACATTCAACATCCTGAAAGAAATTATCCCATAAACACAGTTTTCACTGTCAACGTTCTACCTACACGACACAATGCTATTCTATTTTACTTAGGTAAACCAAAACATTCGCTTATCGCGTGGATTACCCTTCATTTTTAAATGATACAAATGTCATAGTGAAAAACGGATCTACTCACTTTTTTATACCGAGATTAGCTCGACATGTTTCGGATCAATCCGTGACCCATCATGCCCATGACCCAGCTACTAGGTCTAGGTATAAAAAACGAGAGTAGATCCGTTTTTTCACTATGAGTGAGTCTCACGGTAGTTTATTGTTTAAAATGGTACAAATATACTATTCGGCATCAAACTTGGCACGATTTTAGAGAGAGAGAGAGTGTGAATTCTCGCGTCGCTATTACCTGAAAAATGCGCTACGCCAACTTGCTCTAATTGCTTTTGATGAAAAGTTTTACGCCGAATAGGTGATTCCTATTTCTAAGTAACCATAGCTGAACTTAAATTCGACATTTATTTAGTTAACGTAAACATCACGCCTATTCTCAAATGGGGTAGGTAAAGTGAACGTTAACGTTACATAGTCGAAATGTTTCGTAGCCACTTTTAACATAATTACATACATACATACATATTCTCACGCCTGTATTCCCATGTGGGGTAGGCAGAGCACATGGATTCAAAAATCCAGTGCCACGTCTAGCAAATTCAGGTGCTATTCTAACCCGGCACCGCACGGGCAACATAATTTTACATAATTTTAGGTTTATATTTAAAAATAGATGAAAGAGTTATAATAGTGACAGGTTGGTTGGTATTGGTACCTGTTTCCTTAGTCGCCTCATACGACATCCAAGAAAGAAATGTGACAAAACAGATTTTTTCCGGGACAAAAGCAGACCTTTCTCGGGATTCGAGCAATCTCCATACCAAATTTCGTCGAAATAGGATCAGCAGTTTAAGCTTGAAAAGGTAACAGAGAAACTAACTTTCACATTTGTAATATTAAGCGGAAATTACAACGAGCCGTTAACCTAAGGCACCTTACACAAGTTACACACTGCGACTTTTAGCAGTGATGCAGTCGCAAATGGTCCAACTTTAGTACACTTGCGCTACTTAAAGCATCGATACAGTCGCAATGCTGTCGCGCGTTTCAAAAATGCGCGACTGCATCGCTGTTAAAAGTCGCAGTGTGTAAGGTGCCTAATGCGCTCGACGCACTTGTTTCAAACTGTCAGTCAACGAACGTCGTCTTTACACTAGACTGTCCGCCGACCGCCGTCACCTAGTGGCCCGCGCCCACTTAGGGTCTCCCCACATTAGTCGACGCCGTTTTGACAAAACGCAGGTAGAAAAAGCTTTATGTCAACGGAATAAGGGCGAACAAGACGTCATTGGCTCGGCTCGCTCGGCCGAGAATGGCAGAGCCATTTGACGTCTTGTTGGTTGGTTGGTGAAAAGGTGTCGACTGGTTTGGTGAGACCCTCAGCGTCTTTCGAGCATAACCGTCTCGTGAACGCCCGCGCAGCGCCGACGCCCGCTCATTGACGAGGAGTTAACAGACGCTGACGTTCGAAAAACGCCACTAACGTTGCGGCGCCGTAACGTAAACGTTGCGTCGGCGCTGCTGCGTTCATAAAAAAAACAACCTTGCTCTCTTCACATAGGCAAGATATTCATTATAGCTTACAGTCCCTCATTAGAGATTTTGACTCGGACAAAAGAATTCAAAAGTCTTCATAACCATAGTGCTACATAGGAAATTTTCACAATAAATAAACTGTAATTGTTTACCTCTCAGGCATCTTTAAATGTGTAAAACTCGGCCCAAGCAGGGGTTCTGTGACAATGGTGGCAGACACGCTGCCAGCAACCGTGAACTCGCACTGCCCGGGGTCAAGGTCAATGACCAGCACGGGCCCTGCTGCCAGAAGTTTGTTAATATAGTAACGGAGGAAAGAGGACTTGCCGGAGTTCTTGCCGCCACATACTATGCCTCTGCTGAGGCTTTCTGTTGAAAATAATGAGGTTTAAGTTAATAAGAGGATAAATATTTGTGTTATTTTCATTACAGCTTAGTTAGGGTGTGAAAATTACAGTTCATTTCATATTTGTATGAACTTATGAAATACAACTTCCAACTGTAAAAAACATGAAATTAAAAACTTACTGTAACCATGACTCAAAACTTGCTTCCAGCAAGGATTTTCTTCAAAACTCTTCCAAGGCTTCATGAGATATAAGGAGCATCCCAGCAACTCCGACGCCTTTAGGAAGCAATTGTCCACGTTCTTGTTTATTTTTGTAAATAAGTCCACTGTGCAATTGGTATCAACGTATTGAGCTACCCTGTCACGAAGGGGCTGCATCTGAACCACACTGTCACTGTCCCCAAGTGTTGTGACAATTTCTTCTGCTGCCAGCACTGAAAGTCCAGATCCTGTCAGCTTTGCAAATAAACCGTAGAAACCATTCTCATGTTCCAGCGTCCTCACATTCTGAGCGCAATTGTGATTAGGAGCATACACATTATAAGTTTGGCTTTGTAGTGTGTAGCCACCAATTTCTACAGCACCTCCCAATCTTGATACCCTCACTTTTCCATGGATATATATTTCCGCAGGGTGTTTTAAGACCATTATTACACAATTTTTCCCATAGTATACTTGTGTTGGGCTAACATATTTGGTGTCAATAGATTCTGTTGACCCTTCTCTTTGGAATGTCTGGTTGGATAGCAAGGTGTCATCGTAGGAACTAGTGGTTTCATCAATGGGCATATCAGTGCTATAATCTAAGTCTACAACTGGTTCAACACTTAATTCACTACCTATTTCTGGTAACATACTGTTAAATTCTTGATCAACTTCACTATCATCTAAATCTGTGGTTGCAAAAATACCTGATTGGTTATTAGCAAACACATTCTGAGTTTCAGAAGGCAAGTTTCTAATAGTAGGATATTTATAATCCCCAAGTATTTCACTGAGACTCTTTTCTGGCATGTCAGTCGCAGTTACAGAAACAAATGATGGTGACATAACATCACTGTAGTTGACTTTGCTTTCAGATTCAAGCTCTGAAGGCAATTTAGCAATTGAACAGTCACTTTCATTGGGACTAGAATCTTTATTAATATGATGAGATCCCTCTTCTTCATTTTTCAATTTCCTTTTTCTTTGTTTCTTCCCTTTTTTGCTAGATTTTTCACTTAATTTCAATTTCTCTAAAATTTTGGTTGCTAACTTGCCATCAGGGTCAAATGGTTCACTATCACTGGATTCTTCTATATCTGATGATGGGTCCAGTGAGGTGCTTGTCACAGAAAAGTGGTCATCACTCTCTTCAGAGCCTCTATTGTCATCAATTTCAAGAGAAGTATCGGCTGAGAGAGACTGGATGTCTTCTTTTAAGTCAGAAAGTGATGCATCACTGGATTCAGACATATCAACATCATCATCATCAAGAATACTATCTAATTCTTGAGATTTGTGTGAAATGTTCATAAAAGAATCATCTACTGTTCTATTGGGATCAATCAACGACACCCTTTGTCGGACACTAGTACTTTCAGTACTGGAAACAGTCAAGTTGAGATCGGAATAACCACTTACAGATGTTGAATCGTCTTGTTCTCTTTCAATATTCGCAGCATTCTTGATGAGATCGTTATCGTGCTGCTTGTACCCGTACAACATTTGTTTAAGTTGTTTCTTCATTTTGTCATCCGGGTTGTGTTTATTTTTAACCACATGCGCTTTTTCGAAAAACTCCATACCTGCAAAACAACTATAGTGTTTGGATGTTTGGCTGTTTATCTGGAAATATGCTTTCACGCTTAGGAATATTTGACTACTATCTTACAAATTAAATTATTTTTTCCTATTCATAAATGTATGGTCAAGATTTAAGTTAACAATAAAACACAAACAATGTGCTAACTTAAAAATTAACGCGGTCGGCACTATCACTATCGCAATGACAGCTGACAGCCGACAGTGCACAGGCTGACATTGACAAACGAATCAGTGTCAAACTCGGGTCCAAATTATATGTTTGTATCGAGCATTCACACAACCCGAAACGTTCGTCTGTCCGTCTCACATACAGCCACAATGCATGAAATGTACGCTTTTCTCAATATGCAAGCAAATGTGATTTTTATAGTTAGTTACGTTATGTTACGTCCCGGGACGTCGTTGAAGAACGAACGATCCTCAAATATGGTTTGAAAAGGCTAGGCTAGGAAGTATTACGTATGCATACGTATGGTTTGGACTTCTAAGCCATTCCAGCAAATTGATTAAACTCTCGTACGTTTAGATAGGGATCTGCGCATTCTTTACCTAACCCCTCATATGCTTAGACACGGATCCGTGCTCTTTAGATGGATATCTTTGTTCATTTCTAGTATACGAGGGGTTAATGAATTAGTTTTTGTATTTTTGTTTTAAGCAGAATTTTCTAGATACAATTTTTAGCACTATAATTAAATTTTCACTTCCAACATCGACCATTTGCATTTTTCCATTAAGAGAGGAAATTCACTCTGTCGACGAAATTAGACATGACATGACAGTACAAATTTACTGCAAGGGTCTCCAAGTCAATGCCACCTCAAAACAAAATGCATCACCTCATGCGTGCAGTGGCCTGAGGCAGTGACTGTTGAATAGTTGCGCGATGATTGGTCAGATCTACGCAACATACATTTTTGTCGGCTATGTACATAATGAGGTGGCAGGGCAGTGCTCAAATGTTTTTACAAGTATGTATTCATCAACGCCCAAGGTAGATAGGCAGCAGCGCTTGTTGAAGAAAGATAGAGCTGGCTGTATTCATAAAGACTTCAGAGTCACAAAACCATGGCATCAAAACGTAGTGATAATATTCTCTTTGTCAATAGGTGCAACACGATTAGGGGCAAATACATTTTTCTAGGATTCCGACTCCAGGCCGACGGTACTTAGTATAACAAAATTAAAAAAAAAGAAAATTAAACAAAGCTCCACTTTTAAAGACGTATATTTTTATATAACCAATACTCCTGACATTTCGAGAGATAAATACATTCCATGATTGTATCCACATACAATACAGTCCATACGAATGTTAAACTACGTAGGCTGTCGGAAGCATTGGTCGACAATGCTTCGGGCAGCCGCGGCGCCGCGGCGCGCCGCCGCCGATTGCCGGGCGGCGCGGCGCGGGGCGGTTGGTACATCTGTTTACTGCGCGGTGAAGGTGGCGACGAAGTCGGTGACGAGCTTCTTGAGCGCGGCGTCGGACTCGGGCGTGATCTGGCCGTCCTTGGCGATGGCGCTCAGCAGGCTCTGGTGGCTGGTCTTGATGTGCGCGGTGAACTCCTTCTCGAAGGCGGTGATCTTGGTGGGGTCCAGCTTGTCCAGGTGACCGCGGACACCGCAGTAGATGATGGCGACCTATGGATAAATGTTTTATCACTATCATGTTAAAAATAAATGTGCCAGGGTGGTTCCTATTCATAAGAAATTGACACTTACATGCTTGTCACATACTAACAAGTGAAATACTGATGTGCCAAAGGAATCTTCACAAAATTAGGTTTTTTTTACGAAGGAAAACTGAATTAGCCAGGGTTCGTTTTTTGTCAGAGACAATTAAGCAACACCACAATTCTTTCCATTTTCCAACTTAAAAGGCGATTAGCGACAGCCGTTACCTGTTCCTCAATGGCCATGGGCACGTACTGGCCCTGCTTGAGCAGCTCGGTGAGCCGCATGCCGCGGTTGAGCAGCTGCTGCGTGGCGGCGTCCAAGTCGGACCCGAACTGCGCGAACGCGGCGACCTCGCGGTACTGCGCCAACTCCAGCTTCATGGAACCGGCCACCTGATACAGAGAGTAGGGTTCAGAAAGGGTAGATTGAATGGGGATAATTATATGGGCTAGCAAGCATTGCTCAAGTGTCTAAAGGAGGTCTCAAGCAGCTGCGCCTCGTCGTCGCTAGAAAGTTCTTACTGAACAGATTGACACATCTTGCGTCAGTTCGCTAAAACTTTCAGCCGCCTTATAAACCAGCTCAACTCTTTCTCTTAACCCTTCGTATGCCGTGTCCCGTATCCGTACTTATACCTGTAGAGTGCCGAAGCGGCTCGCACATCTGTACTCGTCGTATGCTTGGTATAAGTACGGATACGGGACACGGCATCCGACGGTTACAGATGTGCAGGCCGTTCCGGCATACGAAAGGTTAACACGTTCGCGTCCGGCAGCGTTTCACTGAGCCCTTCAGCTATGCTGAGCGAAATTATCTTGGTCAGGAGTACAAACAACATGGTCACAGATATGTCACTGGCATAGGAGTAAGATTTTTTTGGTCACAGACATTGTGTCACCGGACGCGAACGTGTTAACAAAGACCAGGGAAAGAGAGATTATCTGTCTCTCAGTAGACTAAAAAGATTGCAGCCTGCGGCGAGTCTAAACAGGGCTTAACCAATGGGATTGGATGGGATATTACCTGTTTCATGGCCTTGGTCTGGGCAGCCGAGCCTACACGAGACACGGACAGGCCGACGTTGATGGCGGGCCGGATACCCTTGTAGAACAGCTCGGTCTCCAAGAAGATCTGGCCGTCAGTGATGGAGATCACGTTGGTGGGAATGTACGCGGACACGTCTCCGGCCTGGGTCTCGATGACAGGCAGGGCGGTCAGGGAACCACCGCCCATCTTATCGGACCTGGGGAAAATGGTGACGTTAAAAAAATACCAAGCTATGACCACTGGAAGGCTACCTACCTTCTAAGGAATGTTTGATTATGTATTTATGTATTTCTAATAGAAACCACTTCAGTGTATTCTCATGAAATTCAGCTATAACATTGCAACATTACATACTAAACTGCTGGATTAAACCACTATCAAGTTCTTTGCAAAGGTTTTTTTTTTCAGTAAAGTCCTGGCAGGTTACAGATATGAGATAACTTTTTATATTTGAAAAAAGCTAGACTTTGGAACTTACATCTTAGCGGCACGCTCGAGAAGACGAGAGTGGAGGTAGAACACATCACCAGGGTAGGCCTCACGACCGGGGGGACGACGCAGCAGCAGCGACATCTGCCAACATAAACAACATGAGCAACCATATAAAACCAAGACGTAAACGAATTACATAGACGAGCAGCTTCTAAGAATAATAAATTCGCGCATCGCTTTTACCTGGATTTCTGGAACAAGCGCTGCGCGAACTTAGTCTCTTTGTCTATAATCGTGCCAAGTTGTATGGCGATTTGCCGAATAGTATTATGAAATAAATTCAAATGAAATGCCAACAATCAGTTGTTACAAAAATTTACCTCTATTTGTCTTAAACTCATAATAGACAATTCTGTCTGGCCTTGTCTTCTTATCAGCAGACGTATTTGATAGTCCCAGAGTACACTTTTGGTCTCATCCATTCTTATAATCCGGCAATATTACCGTCTAGCAAGAGAAACCATAGCAGTCATGTTCTTTTATGAAATAAGTATGCAATATGTTCCATGAGATAAAACAGTTAGTTTTTATCCTCGTCGGGCCAGAGAGAGCATGATCAGTTTTTTTTTAAACATGCAATGCTATGCTTTCCACAAGTTTTTTTTGTAACAAAAGGGGATATAATTTCCCTATTGTTTACCTGACGGTAGGCAACAGCCTGCTTGGACAGATCGTCGTAGATGATGAGCGCGTGCTTGCCGTTGTCGCGGAAGAACTCGCCCATGGCGCAGCCCGAGTACGGCGCCAGGTACTGCAGCGGCGCGGCGTCGGAGGCCGTGGCCGACACGATGATCGTGTAGTTGATGGCGCCTGGACGGACACGACACGTTTTAGACAAGTCTTACAACACGCGATTATACCTGTGGTTACAAATCGAGTAGAAAGACCAAAACGTGACACAGACAAAACTATGACTCAATCAGGTTTTACAGCTACTTCTAACATAATTTTAGGTCTAAGAACAGATGGGAGATATATAATAGTGGCACAATGCTTCATTATCAGGAAACAGCGGTTATAGGCGATGATGGTTACTGAGAATTGGTGCTTCAGAGCATCATTTAACTTTAGTTAGTGTGAAATGTTAATCAATTTTTTGTAGCAAGCTCTTTACTATGATTGTGTAATTTATGTCGTCTTCCTCTGGACAATCTAAATACCTCTTACATGTTGAAACTAAATCTTATATTAAATTACGCAATCCGTCAAGAAATATGGGTCTTTAAGTAGTGTTGATATGTGCCTATGTCAAGGTGACCTTTTTTTTGAAGTGTTAAAAAAATAAACCAAAGTTAGCACAAAGCATAATGTAGATGAATACAGCAGGCAACAGTAATACTGATTCTCCTGCCATTTGTAATTTTTGTTTAAGTTGTTGAATTGCGGAGACCATCCCGTCCTTTAATCTACATTCTTCTACTTTTCTACTTACCAGCGTCAGTCAACCGCTTAACGATCTGCGCGACGGTGGACCTCTTCTGTCCGATGGCGACGTAGATGCAGTACAGCTTCTTCTTCTCGTCGTCGCCCTTGTTGAAGCGCTGCTGGTTGATGATGGTGTCGATGGCCAGCGCGGTCTTGCCGGTCTGTCGGTCGCCGATGATCAGCTCACGCTGACCACGGCCGATGGGCACCAGGGAGTCCACAGCCTTGATGCCTGGTGACAAGTTGCTCAATTTTAAAACATGTTTTAGACTCGGTGTTATGATGTTAACTTTGTGCCTTATAATTAGTGGAAAGTCAAGAAACCTTTAGGGTTACAATATCAAGTACAAACTACGAACGACTTTGAAATGAGAGTTACGTAATATTATCAGTATGTAATTTAAAGAAACTTTCCACAAACCAACACCACTGACAATATCCCTAGAATGTAGTGCTTAACATGATTCTTTAATGTTACGAATTATTGCGTTTTGACACATCAATTTAAGTGACAGAGATCCCTAGGGAGTTTGTTAGAAAAGAAATAGCTGACGTAGGATTCGTCGCGAATACGATGTTGGAAGTTTCGATTTAAATATTGTTTTAAGTCAGTAAATTATTGGTTGTTACTATCACAATAGAGATAGAAATTCAAAGAATTACTATTCACCATGAAAGGCTTAAAAATCTGCTTCAACATTACTTAACTCTACAACTCTGCACTCCATCAAACCAATGAGATATCATCAGAGTACAGCCACAATATACAACATCACAATAAGCCCCCGTTCCCACATCATCATTATCCGATTGTCGAGCGTGTGTGAACAGCTCCATATAAAATATAGTGCGGCTACGACACCCGATTAAAAATCGTGCGGGCGTCCGACGCGGTGGGAACGGGGGCTAAGTGTAAAAGATCAACTCACCAGTCTGCATGGGCTCGCGCACAGACACGCGGGGGATGATACCCGGGGCCTTGATGCCGACACGCTGGCGCGCGCTGGTGCCGAGCGGGCCCTTGCCGTCGATGGCGTTGCCCAGCGCGTCCACGACGCGGCCCAGCAGCTGCTCGCCCACGGGCACGTCCACGATGGCGCCGGTACGCTTCACGATGTCGCCCTCCTTGATCAGCTTGTCGTTACCGAACACTACCACACCGACGTTGTCGGGCTCCAAGTTGAGGGCCATACCCTGAGTGGGAAAGTTTTACTTATTTAGTACTCTATTGCAGCTCCAAAGCGGAAGTGGGAAGCCGCGGAGCGGTAGCGTCTCGGTTTCGGTTGTAATATTCGAACAAGAGAGCGGAAATAAGCATTTCGTTCTTACCGCCACGCCACCGCGTCGCTACGCTTCCGATGTCAGTGTATTTGGAACTTTAGTTTTCCTCTTACAATGTTTTAAACTTTTGCGATTCTCAGTCATAATTCTTATGTACGCGGGACTTAATCGCGATTTTATTTACCTTCTTGACGTTACAGCGACAACTCGTGACCACGGTCGCTGTATCGCGGCCGAAACGTCGAGAAGGTAAATAAAATCGCGATTAAGTCCCGCATACATAATAATTTAGTTTTCCTCTTATTTGTGATTTTACAAACTACTGCTAGGAATCTGCTTATTGCTATCCAGCGGGATCTAATACACTCTGTATTATAAAGGTACAAATGAGTTGACTCCTGTCAAATACATGCAATTATATCAATGAGAATTTGGGACACTTGCATTTCCAAAATTCTATTTTTTTTGCAATCCTTCCTTAGGACTAATTAACATACTAATGCCATAGTTATTTTTTTCCTTCAATGTTTGAAAGAGGAGCTCATATTGATTATGAACTAAACTAGAACAGCTGGAGTAGCTGGATACTGGCAATCTGCCAGCTCAGTTTAAATCTATCTAACTTTGAATGTTCTTAGTTTTTTAGTCAACAAATTGTTATTAAATATTATTTAATTTAATAGTTCTTTTAGTTAAACTAAACAAAACACAAAACATGTTCACAATTTAATAAAATGAGGTTTATATTACTGTTTTTTGTTTTATAAACATTCAGATTGGCTTAGATGCATTTAAAGAAAATGTCTGCTATTGTTCAACCTTCAAGATTTTGCTCAGGCAGGCTACACATAAAAATTTTGAACTTCATGTCCATGTTCAATTATTATCCAACTTTATTTCAATTTAACGTTAATTTGAATAAATCAAGAAACTAAAACCTGAGGTATTGTATGTATTGCATGGAACAATTACTTCTAAAGATAATCTGTCTTATGATAAGATAATTACTTAACACAAAAAATAATAGAGAGAGAACTGTCCTGAAATAAATTAAGAGACATATACTTATAGTTGCAGCAACTTTTATCACATGTTAGAGACATACTCAAAACTGCCCATGGCAGCTCTAATAGTGATACAAATAAATTCATAAAATTAAAACAGATCTTTAAAAAAATATTTACAGTATTAGACATCTGCACCTGGAATAAGCTGGATAATAAATACCAACCTTAAGGCCAGAGGAGAATTCCACCATCTCCTCAGCCTGGATGTTCTTGAGGCCATAGACACGGGCAATACCGTCTCCGATGCTCAGCACACGGCCAGTTTCCTCCAAGTCAGCCTGGAACAAGTATTCAACATCTATTATAATCAACTGACACATACATAGGTTAAAAAAAGATAAATTATTCTTCTGAATTTCAGCAACCATTACAGTTTTATTTATCCTTATCAATCACACCTAGAAAAATTAACACACAAACACAAAGATAATTCAAATGGGAATTCAGGTTGAACCCAATTAAACTGACAGTGACATTATTTATCATACATAACCTAGCTGGTTTATGTAACCATAACCACTCACCTTAGGTGCAGCACCGAGGATTCTCTCCTCCAGGATTGTGGAGATTTCGGCAGCTCGCTGCGAGCACGACACATGAAGCTTGCGCGCGGCGACGGTGGCCGCGGGCACCGCGACCTTCGAAACCTGCAACCATTAGAACCAGACATTTAACTCCTAATCCACTAGTAAAACACTTCATAACGCTAAATCACACTTCACGATCACTCAATCCAAGCAATCCGTTTGGTATATCACTACCGTCCATTATCAACTCCGACCAAATACCGACGTCCTGAAGTATCGCCCTCTATTACATAACACAAATCATACTCGAAAATTAACTCGAAATTAACACGAATTGAGGTTCGTTTTGAGGAGAATCACTACACTGGACATCATCCGACACAATTACACTTCATCAGCTAGGAGTAAATGGCAATTTACATGATTCGTAGAGTACTACCGTAGGCTATCATATCACCGGTCAGGATAGAATATTACAGAAGATACTACATATAATTTTGAACGATGGAAGAGCGCATACCTGAGCCGCAGCATTTGGGATACGCCTGGCCACCGAAGAGGCCAAACGAGCGGAGATCAGCGACATTTTTCACAAATTCTTATAACACTGGTGGACAGAAGAGCCGTGTGGTGCTCCGCTCGTATCTTCGTTGCGGCTGAGCCGGAAATGACATAATCGATCCTTGTCTGTGGTCTGTCCATGAAAATGTCGGTCGCCTGAAAACCATTTTTTTTCCGTTTGTTGGTGAAGGTTTACCTGTCATAAGTAGCAAACATCTGAGTGAAAAATAATTTAGAAGCTTTAGTTATACTTAACTTAAACAATTATAATCATATTCAATACTTTCAATTAGAATATCAGTGAATCACAGTGATAAAAGTTACATCGACGTATAATAACGAAGCAGTACATACATTCAGAACGCCGGCCAAGAAACGGAAGTCGCTTTATTGACTCAGTAAAAAAAAACGCTTTCAAAAAGCACTTTTTAAGTTTTTTAATGATGTTAATGCTTACTTTATTTTAAAATGACTTTAAAGGAGCTGAAATACAAGATATACATAAAATAAATATTAACATTAAACTCCTAACGTTTCAGTGTCTTGGCCCATTTCAATTACTTATCAGAAAAAAAAAGAAATGTCAGTATCCGTTGTCGTTTTTTTTTTACCAAATGTCAAATTAAATCTACTTAGTTTTCGTTTCGTCAGTTTTTAATATTTTTCCAGTGGAAACAATAGAGTTGTTGTTATAGTATAATGTAAAACACAATAAATGCATTCATATTTCTTTAGATGTGATGGCTATATTCGAAAAGGAGTCTCATACCAAAGTTATATTAGAAGACACTGAGAAACTTATTTGTATCGTAGAAAATGCACAAAATATCAACAAGCACACAGTAAGTATCGTTGTGAAATAATTCAAGGTTTGGTGTGCAGCGCAACCCATGCACTTGTTTTTATATTACGCCAAACTAACTTATTCCAATAGGAGTACATCCTGCAAGTGCAGAGAGGGCCAACTAAGGAGATCAAATGGAGCGTGTCTCGACGGTACCGGGACTTCGCTGCCCTACAAGCGGTTCTGCAGCAGGCTAACATCGAGTTGCCACTACCACCAAAGAAACTTATTGGGAACATGCAACCATCTTTTATTGCTGAGAGACAAGCAGCTTTGCAGGTAAGCCTGCTTGATACATCAATATCTACATAAATTAATAAACAAGAAATCCTTGCTTAATACTTTTTTCTTTTTTTAGGTGTATATGAATGAAGTGCTGAGACATCCAATCTTAGCTCTATCATTGCCAGTGAGGAGTTTTTTGGACCCAAACAATTATTTGTTAACTATTGCAGGTAAAGTCATGTGACTTTCAGCTTGTACTTAATTAATATGCTTCATAGAATAAACTTTCATGAGAAGTGAAATTGCTTGTGAAATATGCTACATAAAATTGAGTGTAGAGTATTTATTGATGTTTTTACTGTTTAAATAGTTAATTTTAATGTAAAATTATTTTTCTTTAAGAGCAAGCTTTACAAACGGTGTCAATTGCACTGCGGGGAGATGGACAGTTTGAATTAAAAGGGCCTCTGGCAGATATTGGCTGGAGGATACGAAAGCATTATTTCTTGGTAAGCTTTTTTTTTCCAAATACTTCTTATAACATAGGGCCATCAAAAGGAAGTTTGAAAATATTATCTGTCTGTGACTAATACAGAACATTCCAGAAGACTTTTACCTATTATAATGTTAAGTATAGCTGTTGTAAGTAGGCACCTTTCCAGGAAATATAATTAAAGTGTCTGTTTTGTGATATCAGTAGATGTCAAATACTCTAACTATTACAGATATGATTCACAGTATAAAGATAAAATGTGTGGCTTCAATAGCTTCCATGGAATGGCTTGGGTAATCATAAACATAGGTATGTTTTGAGAGGGAGGGCAGTGTTATTTTTAAAAGTTATCTTTGTTATGAATCACAGCAAGTTCCCAATAACAATGTAGCTACTTCAGTGCATGATAATTTTGTTGGCTACTGTTGCTTAGAGTTCATTGAGCTAGTTTTAATACCTTTGTTTTATTTTCAGGTGACTGACACGGAGAGCAGAACCAATTGTCTCTTGGCCTGGCAGAACTATGGGCCTGATAGGTATTTAAGTGATAAAGATTTACAAGCAGCTTTTAAGAGTATAAAGAATGTTAATGTGAGTATTATAAAGTTAATTGTTTTAATTTTATCCAATCAACTAGAATATTTGGAGAATATGACAATAATAATAATATTGATGTTTGTTTGTTTGTTTATTTGTATGTATGATTTTAAGAGGTATCAAATAAGATTGTATACATTTAGGGTGTTCTGACTTATAGGCAGACCCCACAAAATGTTTATTAATTAGAAAAAACCATGACTTGTTATTACTAGACAGAGATTTCAGCTTTAATTTCAAATTAGGCCTTCTTGGTACAGGGGTCTAGTTGTAAATAACGAATTATTTCTAATTTCCAGCATCCACACATAGACAAAGTTTTAGCTATTCATAATCTGGAGACCGGTGCGTATGTAGTACGCAGGATACACGAAAATGGCAGCCTCAGAGACATACTTTACGGTACAGAGTACACGAGGAACCACTTAGCGAAATATGGCAACCCCAAAGTGAGAAAACCTTTGACGGAGGGACAGATAGCACATTACGGATATCAAATTCTACAAGCATTGAAGTTTTTACATGATAAGGGATTACCACATGGTAAGTACGCTTATCTGTTTGTATCCAGTATAATACAAATATGATGTATCCCTTGTCTATCTATTTTATGTACATACGGACTAAATCTGGCCCATTATGTAGAGCTAGGCTTATTAATAATCCTATTAGTGGAATAGGTATTGATTTTGGCTGACACAGTTATGATTTAGGTCAGACATGATTAAATTAGTGTGTCAGAATTTATTTAATGTTGTTGCTAGCCTGTTGCATAAAATATACAATAACCTTCTGCCATGTGATGACTTGTTTAGAATAACACCTC
The DNA here is from genome assembly GCA_005406045.1 of Adoxophyes honmai. NCBI lineage: Eukaryota > Metazoa > Arthropoda > Insecta > Lepidoptera > Tortricidae > Adoxophyes > Adoxophyes honmai. The sequence goes on from BHDV01065510.1 coordinate 127,061, forward strand.
TCCATTTCCGCCGTGGATGTGATAAGAGACGAATAAGTATATAGGTTATGGCATATTTTCCTAACAGTGGTTATGGACGGAATCCTGTCACCGAAACCAATTTTACAGGTCACATTCACCCCGGCAACATAGCAATAGAAAACCAAAAGGTCCTCCTAATGGACATTGAGAACAGCGTCGTGGGGGTCTCGAGCCTTCACCGACCGCACCTGTTGGAGCTGAAGCGAGTCTCCAGCTCGGAGGCAGTGGACGTGTACTGCTTCGGCCGCACACTGTACGAAATGGCTTTCGCTGAACCTTTGGCTGACTACTTCTGTGACTACTATTCTGAAAGAATCTCTGACGATCTGGGTGAGTAAATTGTTTATCGTTTGTGATGCAATTTTATACATGGTGGCATGCAATTGACCGTAAATATTTTAATCAGTTAAGAAAAACGAAAATCTGAAAATATTGCCTAAACTTTTGTACTCCGGCTCTTAGTGAACCGCGTAGCATCGCAATGTCGAACGATTGCAAGTGCGTACGTGCCGACTAATACGACTCGCGTACGAGAATTAAAGTACGATGAAACATTTGTCTCACGCAAGGTTAATAATGAAAAATTTCGGGAAATATTTTACATGCGTTTTAAGACGCGTATACCCGACCACTGTTTAAATTATTTACGGTAAAATTTTCACTAGACTAGCTTTTGCCCGCGACTTCGTCTGCCCTTAAATTTTGTATAACATGCAATTCAGAAAACTTTCATACTAACACTGCATCCTCCTTTTAACTCCCTAAATATTTTTTTTAAATTTTTTTTTTTTTTTAAAGACTTTTAATAAAAAAACTCATACTGAATTTAATTTGAGTAACTTCAAAAACAGCAAGGTTTCGTCGTAAATTTTGCACCCTCGTTTAAGTTCCAATTCTAATGGTTTAGGGCAGTGGCGTAGCTAGCATGGGTGACACCCGGTGCGGATGTTGTAGCTGTCACCCCTCCCCCCGACAAAAATCAATAATAACGGTTTAAAAAAAAAAGATTCATGTTTATGTACCGATAGTGTGACCACACAGATTTTTTTTTTAGTTTTTTTGATTGTTCATTGACTACTGAAGTTCACTATTCACAGTCGGGTGTCACCCTTAATAGTGTGACACCCGGGGCGAACCGCCCCGGCCGCCCCCCCTAGCTACGCCACTGGTTTGGACCTTGCGTTGATTGTCAGTCAGTCAGTTTCTCCTTTTGTAAAAAAGTTAAATGTAACTTGTTTTCATTCCAGAACACGTACTCCGCACTTGCATCTCGAGCACGTCATGCAAGCACGGCTCGCACACCCTAGAGCAGTTGGTCCGGCACCCGTTCTTCACGCGAGCCACGCTGGCGGCGCGGGCCGAGCGGGAGCACCTCAAGTTCCCGCTGGCGCTGAAGGACGCGCTGCGGGCCGCCGCCGCCGCCGCCGAGGCGAGGCTCAAGGCCGACCAGAAGATGGTGAGATAGTTGTGTTTTAGTAAAGTTTTTTATACATAACATATGGGAACATTCTTACAGAGAATCACCCACATATTATACTAAAGAGAGACCTGCTCTGCCTCTACAAGAGTGTAAGGGTGCTTACTTAAAGAGACAGGTTTCCGGCACAGACAAGTCTGTGCGTATTGGTACCGACCAGTGCAGGTTGAATATACAAGGTGGCTGGATTTACTTATGAGATCACTTAAAAAGAAACAGGTACCAGATTTACTTGTTTCTTTATGCAAGTTGACCCTGCACTGATTTGACATGATTAACAATACAGAAAAAAGATATATTTTAGTTAGGCGATATACTTGAAACCTGTTACTATGGATTATACCCGTTAACCTAAAGAAAGTATCCACTGAACATGAAATAAGTTGCCAGATTTGTAACAGTATCTTTGTTGCTAAATTACATTTTTTTTGCAGGTACGAAGCGCAAAGAGAGAAGTGCGTATACAGGAAATACTCAACTCGGAAACAGAACTGAAGAAACAGAAACGGAGAGCGGTGAGTTTTCGCATATTGAGATTTTATTTACGAGCATAAATATCTGTAGTCCGTGCCGCAGGGAAAGCGGTAGACTACGGTAGAAAGAGACATCAATATTTAACACCTGCATGTTCGGGAGTAGATCTTCTGTACTTGGTACTTACCTTTTGTGGTTATGTCCTCAGAGGAAGCGCGACAGCCTGTGGAAGTCCACATCGTCTCTGGCGGAGACGGTCCGCTCGCACAGCGCCAGCACGGCCTCGTCGCCCACGCCGCCGCACCACATGGGTAAGTGTGAGAGGATTCACTGAAGGAGAGTGGAGCGACCAATCACAGAGTGACTAATCATCAATCACCGAGTGACTAATCACCAATCACAGAGTGACTAATTACCAATCACAGAGTGACTAGTCACCAGAGTTATTTATCACCAATTAGAGTGACTAATCACCAATCATTGAGTGACTGATCACCAATCACAGAGCGACTAATTATCAGTCACCGCGAGCGTGGATTGGTCACTCTGCACGTCAGTACGGTATGGGGGGTATGCGTTTTGTCTAACTTCTATTGATGTCTTTAAAAGGACTATCCAGGGTCACATTTTAACCGGTCAGTATGGGAAAGTCTGAAATTATAAGACATACGAAGGTCTGTCGTTAGGAACCATGTCATAAACATAAATTTTAATAATAAGAAAAACTCCATATTACCTTAAACTTTAAGGTATATTTTAGGCGACAGGCTAGCAACCTGTCATTATCTTAATCTGCCTACTCAAAACCTAAAATAAGTCACCACGGCCAAATAGTCATAGTTTTTCTATACAGCGTTTCATGCACTCCGCCCTACCCCATTTGGCAATACAGACTTGATGATGACGTATGTATTGTCCACAGCGACCGACACGAACGGGTCCGGGAGCGCCGCGAGCGACCGCCCGCCGCTGAGCGACGCGCGCGGTGCACTTCTCAGCGCCATTTGCGGCTTCGACAAGGCGCGGCTCGCGCGCGTCAACTCGCGGTGAGCCACTAGCCCTGCCCCAGACGGCTAGGGCTCGGAAGACTCGAAACTTACCCTGCAAATGCATACCCCCAGAACGAGAACTTCAAAAATGCACACTTTCATCTCAATAATACTCGTAATGCAGCCTAAATACGTGCCACTGCTGAGGAGTCTTCTCCTCAGTATGAGAGGATTTGAGCTATAGTTCTCACGCAACATATAGGCTGTATGCCGCTTGATTGAATAGCAAGACGCGAGTGGAAATACGCGCGAGATAGACTGTTCCTGTCACTGTCTAACTAGAGACGTTGGAAGATAGTATCGCGGGCGAGATGATTCGCGCGTATTGCTGTGCTAAGCCTACATGTTTCCTCACGATGTTTTCCTTCAACGAATAGCTAGTTGTATCGAATTCGATTTCGTAAATAAATTCCTAAAAATTGAGAGGCCTGGGATTCGAACCTACGTCTCTCTGCATGAGAGGCCACAGGAAAGAAAAAAACTTCACTGCGGGACAATCTCTATGTCAATTTATGTTCTGGAAAGTGCACTTCTCAGGCAAAGCTTTATTTAAGCTCTACGTGACAAATCTTTTCAAGACAGTGAGTTTTCCTACAGTGACAAGTAGAGTAGTTCCTGTCAAACCTATCCCCCCTATTTTTGTGTAGAAGTTTAGGTGGGATAGGTTGGAAGGTGAAAACTGGTATATTTGAACGACATAACTCCCGCGTTGCACGTGCTAACCGTACAGGTGCTTCTAGGCTTTTATACACTTGATAATTGACCTGCCAAAAAACATTTATTTCTGGCTAACCCATAGTGATTTAGTTTAAAAAAATTGCTTTTTTAATGAATATATTCATGTTAAATATTCAAAATAGATTGGGCGATAAATTGTTAAGTAATCATACCAAGCCCCAGACTTAATGCCAGAGACCCAGATAAAAATCCTCATCTTAGTTTACTACCTAAGTACGTTCGCCTCTTCTTACAATTATTAATTTGTCTTTTACAAATTAACTGGAGACGTCGAGATAAACTCAGGAATAGAAAATGTGTTCCGACTTCTATTTAAACAATAACCATTTCTTCATACGAAAGAGTCGTACATTTTTTCCGCCAGTTTATCTCTGACGCTCGTTACAGAACTTAAGACGCGTACACGTAGTGCAGTCTAATATTTGACTGTCTTAGGCCTAATCCAAAACTCGTAGTCAATTTCACCTAACATTCATCTTAACTTTTTCCACGCCAACGACGTATACTTACGTGCATTATTTCAATGCAAAAGCAATCTTCGTTCAATTGAGTCTAGGTTCGACTTGAGATACAGCAATCGAGGCTGACGTATGGCCCATACGGTATGGGTGACGCGACATCTCATGTAGTCGATATGGCGCCGAAAATGTTAAGCTAAGCAATTATGCTATAGCTTTTTTAATTACGTAATAGAAAGTATTGTCTTGATAAACTAATTTGGAACTTGTGCCTCCCGATAATCCCGATGTTCGTAAATATATGGGCTTTATTTTATTTTCACGTGATACATAAATATTTCAATAAAATTTGACAACCATGTAGGTAAACATCCTTATTTGTAATCTCCTAATCTTGATGAAAGTCGTATTTATTTTGCCTGCCAAATTGTAATTGAAGATTGTCTACTTGGCAATTAAATTGTAAATACGTACGTGCGTATGGGTCAATTTGGAATGCTCTTGAAGTGGAGAGAAACACATTGTTTTGTATTACTGCATTTTCGCTGATTGAAAAGCTTTACGGCAGATCTCGGAAGATAATTTTGTGATTTAGTTTGATGTTTTCCTCTCTTTTAACATCTGTTACAGAACACAATGATTGTTGCAAGAATGTTGAGATCACATTGTAGAAATTTAGTACAAGTTTAAATCAAACTGTAATTGTTTTGTTTTTAGCGGAGTTTATAATAGAGCATGTATTATTTTAAAGGGTTCGAACAAATAGTCGCTTCTCACGTAGACAGTACGTCGAGTGTAATTGTTAACTGTAAATCAATTTATTACTGTATTTATATGTATTAGTTGTAAGTTGGAAAGTGATATGCGACTGGTCAGTCTTTGCTTTGGATTATGAAATTATTTTTGGAATTCATCTATGCAATAGCTTTAACGTTTATAAATAAGATAATTTATGAATGTTTAATATATTTTGTAGTAAGTATAAGAATATACTGTAATAAAACATTGATTAGAAGTCATTATTTATTTCAATTGGTAAGTATTATTATTACCAAAAATCTTGTGTGGCGGTACAATTAAATTACACAGCGCTTAAATCCTTAAAACTACGCATGCGCGCGGAGAGAATGGGGGCTTGCCGCAGCGACTCGACTGCGCAATTGTTTACTCAAATAATAGGAAAAATACACTAAATCACTCGTTCATTAACAAAATCCAATAATATACTAACTATAGCCAAGACAAGTTCTCATCTACGCTTACGGAATATAAAGTCAAATCACGTTCAGACACAAGCAAGCCCTAGGCTTACACGTAATATTTACAAAACACTTAGAACTTATCGATATAAAATAGGTTTTTTTTCCACAATTCTTAAACTTTTTTTAACCAAAACGAACTTTGCATACGACAGACATATTTAAAACCTTAAAGTAAATTAATTATTATATTAGCATTGGGACATTTGAAATCCTACCGAAGTTCCATAATTCAAGGAGTTACTAATATGTTAAAAAAACAAATTATCACTGACAATTTGGCAGGATTATATTATTAGTATAAAAATGGTTTCTTTTTATGGTTCGTAACAATTACATTTTAACATAACGGTGATTCTATGGTTCCCACAGGCACGGTATGCTTCAAATGTCCCAAACCTGATCACAATACAAAATAAAATAAAATAACAACTTAAAATAAATGAAACACCACTTGTGTACTTTATTTTTAAAGTATAATTAGAATACCTTGTATACGCTACCTATTAATCATTATAATATTCGATATTTCAGTATAAATCTGTTCAAGAGTAACTAATTAATTCTAGTTAACGCATCCACGCCTCTAAGAGTCGAACTTCCTACAAGTGCCGTGATCGCATTATGAACGTTCAAATGGCAGTCTGCGAAAGTCACGAAATCGCATATATGCATTGGTGGCAGTGAATACGTTAAAATTGTCTCGTTTTTAGGCTACAAATTTTCAATGCCTGCGATAGGACTAAATAATGCAATATTTATTTTAATAGAAATGACGTGAGAAAAACCATGCTTCTCTGTGGTTGTTCTTTTTTTTTTCATGTAAAAAAAGACAAAATAGGTACGGTGATTATACAATTTGTACTAATCACAGTAATCAAGTGGTTGCTAAAACTGTCTTTCCGTAAAGAGCACAGGGGAATAGACATATAAAATTTACACAAAATCACTTTACATTTGATATAATGAATATGTAAATATAGTATAGGCGAGGACCAAAAGAGTTGCACCAGCGTTGACGTGCGTCAAGTCGTAGTTGAAATTTCTGGTGACTTTTTAGTAGTAATTTTAACTACGACATCAGGCACCTTACGCCTTAACGAAGAAGGGCCTCGATTTTGTTTTAATTTAAGTATATAATCATCTCGTCAGATCAGAACTTCTAAAAGTAATTTTGACAATGTTTAGTAATTTTGTCAAAAGAGTACTTTTTTATATTATGACTAATTATTACAGTATAAATATGCAGAATTATTCTTACATCAAAAAAGAAGTTTGAATTCAATACAAAACAAGTCCTCACTTTAATTATACTGTATCACTGAATTCTAAAACACTAAAATACAAGTTACAAGACCCACCTACAAAATTCTTGATTGTGACTGTATCAAAGTTAAATCACTAACGGTATTTGATGCAGTGTATACATATTTTTGTAACTTAGATTATACAATAGTAACAAAGATATCGTTTTGTTGCTGACTGTACCTATAGACATACATCTTGCATCGGATCATAATCCGTCACTCTCTATTAGTCAGTCAGAAGTAATCGAACGAAATTAAACAAATACCTGGTCTGTGTACAGTTAAATCCTGACTAATTACTACAAAGTAGTCAACTACTTCTGAGACTTATGAGATAGATTAAGGTACAGATCAATGTGAGAGTACAACTGGGAGTACGAACTGGCCAGCAAAGCACGTGGAAGGCAAAACCACGGTTAGTCGGCCAGACATGTCTTGGACTGTAAGAACAGTTCATTGCGGTGCCGTGCCGCATCATAAATCTTATCTAAACTCAGGAGATCATAATTGTCAGTCGCTGACCTTTTTTTGTCATAGCTGCGCAGGACATTTACTCCAATTCAATGATGTCGTCAATGTCGTCGAGATTGAAATCCTTGAGAGTCATTACTGAAACAAGATTAGGATACGTTTAGAAGTTAGTTAGTCAATAGTGTTAAATGTGTAGTGGTAGAGTGTCCCCCACTTATCGACGGAGAATCGATAGTAGCCGATTGAAAATCTACTATAATAGCGGGACTTGGCTCAAATCGACTCGGCCGTTGCCTACTAACGCGTCGACGTTTTTTTTTTCGATTACTGTGATCACATGAAGCATTTGATAATGTAGCAACAGATAAGAAACACAGATAGTATTACAAAGAGTAATGTTTTATTTTTTGCCAAACGGCTCATACTTCAATGTTTTCTTTCGCGAGATGTGATCGGAACCGCATCGAATGTAGGCCGTTTGGTAGAAATAATCCTTAAATATTTGTGGTTTGGTTGGGTAGCGCACCTTTGGTTGGTATCACTTGTCTCAACAAAAGAAAAATAATAGGCAAGACATTTTGCGAAGGCTAAGGCCTCGGTTAAGAAGGCGCGCGACCCGCTTTAGATTCAAAGTTATGGCGTTATAGCGTTTATGTGTCACGCATCACCAGACGCCACGCCGCGTCGTCTCCTTAAATGAGGCTTTACGGAGACGGTTTTCGATCACAGAAGACAGTTAATTGTACTCACTGTTGGAATTGTCGACCTTCGTCTTCTTGGGCGGCTCGTGCTCCGTCTTGACGGCGGGCCGCTTCTTGACGTCCCGCTTGAACGCGTCGGGCGTGTACGTCTCCACGTTTGTTACGCGAACAACGCCCCCCTTCAGCCTGGAAGATGCCATCGGTTATAGTTATTAGTATGAACTACCACAACGGAGGGTGCAATTGCAATATCTTGACACGACCTATCGTCTCTGGTAATAGTCGTGTCAGATATTTATGCAGAGTTGTGTCAGCCCCCTTAGCACGACAGGGCGTGAGTGGAGATACACGCGAGATAAGACTGTACCTGTCTCTGTCTAACTAGGAACGTCAGAAAGTGACGGGTTGCCGTGCTAAGCCTACCGATAATGGTACAGGTGACATATACATGTAGGAGAGACAAATAGAGATCTCTCTCCAGGCAGATGTTACGCATGGGGACCGAAGTCCACGGAGATAAAGTTGGGAGTTGTATTTATACAACCGATTTTCGAAACGTCGTTAGCGCCATGTAGAACAGTTTTTGACAGCTGAAAGATGTTGAACTACTTGACGATAGATAGCGCTAGGGACGCTACACAAATTGACAGGCAGTTAAGTGTACATTACCGTTGCAACACCTTACACATTTTAGCTTTGAATTCGTATTCTGAAATTAGCTTTACTTAGTGGCTTATAGCTGAATGTTGGCTGTTCAAATTAAACAAAAGTAAACTGGTAGAGGTCCACTTAAATGTAAGAACGTTTAGAAATTTATTATAGCCAATGGTTTTTAATGCCTGGATACTAAATGTCTTATTTTTATTAAATAAGTTGAAAAATTAACCGTGCAAATACTTACGTATTAGATGGTGTCAGGATGATGCTCTTAGACGATCCGGTTACAACTATACTCTTGGAGGGCCCTGCAGACGGCGTATCGGCCTTCTTGCTCGGCTTGGCCGCACTGACGGGCTTGCTCGTGCTCGAGCCCTTCAGCGGTTTGCTCGCCGCGGGCGCCGGGTGCTCCGTCAAATCCACCGAATCCATAACCAATCCAGTATTCTTAGCAACCGAGACAAACTTTTTCAATGTGTTTAAGAATGAGCTCGTATTGATAGCCGTCGATGTCCTATCCTTTCCTTTCTCATTAGAGCTGTACTTAGAGGTGACATTTTCGAACTCCGGGTTTTTCTGTACGTAGGATTTAACGGAGTCTGTGATGGATTTAGTGGGGGTCGCTTTAGGCGCGGCGGGCGGGGGTTGCTTGGAGGGGCCGGGCGTTGGCTTCTTATGTTCGATTGTGGACTTTTTATGTTCAATCGTGGACTTCTTATGTTCAATCGTGGACTTCTTATGTTCAATCGTAGGTTTCTTATGTTCGATCGTGGACTTATATTCAATCGTGGTCTTATATCCAGTCGTGTTCGCCTGAGGGCTTTGGTAGCGGTCGGCGGGGATGTGCACAACGTCCCTCAGGATCGAGAGGGGATCGTCCGGGCTGGGAGAGCGCGAACTAGCGCTGCTGTTGCCGCTAGAAATTCTGGTGTTTTGATCTGTCGGGACACTAGGAGGTTGGTGGTTTTTACTGATCCGTATTACGTTTTCGGGGAGCAGTCCCGCTTTATTGATCACCTCGACCTGTCCCGACTTGTTGATGCGGATGACGTCGCCGGGCTTGCACACTTTTTTGGGCTCCTTCGGACCGAGCGCCGTTTGCACGGTGATGATCGGGGTTCGCTGAGGAGCCGTTCTGGTCTCGTTACGTTTGACGGGTTCCGGGGGCTTCGCGGTCGGTTTGGGGATCGGGGGAGGCTGGGGGATGGGTTCCACGGTTATGGAGAGGGGGAGTCGGGCTCCGGTGGACGCGGCGGTGAGGGACACGGGGACCACGGCCCGGGGGGGAGGGGGGTTCGAAGGTTGTGGTAAATCCTCGTCATCGCTGTCTAAGCAGATAGTGTTCGTGTTGATCGGAGCGGCGGGCGGCTGCGAGTTGGGGTTGGCGTTGACGATAGCGCCGCGTTCGTTGATCGTGAGCACGGGACGGGAGAAGGTTGGGGCGGGTATGGACGCGGTTACGTTGAGTCCGCTGAAGCGGCCGTCGAGAGTGATGCGCGGAGCGGGCGCGGGAGCGGGGGCGAGCGCGGGAGCGGGCGCGGGGGCGGCAGTGGGCGGGCTAACGATTCGCACGTCGTCATCGTCGGGTAGGATGCACTCCTCGGCGGGCGGCGCAGACGACGGCATCGGCGACTCCACGGGCACGGACCTTTTTATCCTGCGAAGATGATACTCGTAAGCGACAACGTACTAAATATCATGCCTGTATTCCCAGGTAGGGTCGGCAGTGTTTTTTATCCTGTCAGTCAGAACTCCTTGACGGTCGTAATATCAATGCAAAGGGTTCGCTAGGGGTTTCAATATTGAGTAAAAAAGTAACTAAAATGTTGTTCCAATTACACATTTTGTAATCCTAATTCGAAATACCGAAATTTTTTTACCTACTAAGAGGGTCCCACCAAGATTAAGGTTAAAGAACACTTGACTAAAACCATACCTATAGTAGATTTGTTTAGGTAGTTAAAACAATATAAACAATCTTGATGTGTCTTTTTACTTAAACATACACTTTATAAATCGAAATCTTTACATTTTACAATTTAGGTATGAAAAAATCATTTACTTTCATAATTGACGATTGAGTGTAACGATTTTCATTTTAAAACTGTGTATTTCAACAAAAAGATATGTCAAGATTGTTTACATTGTTTTAACTACCTAAACGAATCTACTATAACACCCTATCCCCTTAACTAACACTGCAAATATTCAATAAAAAACCTAATCAGAATGCTAATACTTACAGCCCAACCGGCACAACGTTCGTGGCGATCGGCGCCATCGTCACAGGATTCACGGGGGTCATCTTCACAAAGCCCAGATTGGGTATCTTCTTTTTCTCCTTCTCTTTCTTTTTCGGCATCAGATCCGTTGACACTTTGAGCTTCAACTTGGGCCCGGGGTCAGGCGTCGCCGCGCTTAGCACCTTCTCCGAGTCCCGGATGGCCTTCTCTTCCCTGGATTTAGAAGCTGATAGGGAGTCCTTAGGATTGCCGCCGCTCGTGTGCAGCTTTTTCAGTATATCTTTGCCCAAGACCTGTTGAAATTGGGACAGTTAGTGCAATGAAAAACAGCCAGTAGGCATAGCACAACTAAACGCGCAAGTGTTTTCGCGCGCGAGATAAACTGACATGACACTTTCTGACGTCTCTAATTAGACAGTGACAGGTATAGCCTATCTCGCGCAGCTCTACTCACGCGCTGTCGTGCTAAGCCGGCAGTTTTCTTACGCCGACAGACAGAAAGGAAAAGAAAGTACGCAATCCTAACTGATTGTATCTTTTTAAGATACAGTCCACTCCACAGTAAGCTAAGCTTGGAACAGTTATAAACCCATTTCTTTACGGCGCTTCAGTTGATTATAAAACAGGACCTACATGACCACACGAAGGTTGTTCAATAACAGAATAACAAAACAAAAAAGTTGATTATACACATTGACCCACCTTGACAGCGATATCGTAAATGGGTCCACTGTTGATGCTGACGCCCGTAGCTTCGAATTCCCTGAGCGCTTTGCTGGTGCTGTACTGCGCCGCCAACGTCGCCGCGTCTTCGTCCAGCATCGGGTTGCCAGCCAGATAAGTGTGCGCGACAATCTTCACAAAGTTCTGGTTGGTCAGAAGTGACGGATGCAAGGGATACCTCTCAGTATCTTCGCTTTGAACTTTAGAGGCGGATGCATTAGAGTCAGCTTTTTCCTCTTTAATCGGCTTCGCCGGTCGCACTTCGGGTACGATCTCGTCGTCACTGAGCAAAATACTCTCTTCTACCTCCTGGACTATTTCAACGGGTTCTTCTATCGGTTCTACAGGTTTCTCCGGTTTCTTCTTGCTCTTAGGTCCCGGTTTGTATTTGGCCTTTTCGGGAGCCTTGGGCGCTTGGCGCTTGGCAGTCGGTTCGAGTGGAGAATCGTCGCGCCAGTCGTCGTCGTTCAAGTCTATGACGATATCTGAGGATATGGATTCTAGTTTCTGTTCCGCGTTAACAGCCGCTCTCCTTCGCCTTTTAGAGGCACCGGGTCGCTCTGGAGGTTCGACGTTGGGTTCCGCTTGTTCTGTTACTGGGGGTGGTGGTGTTGGTACCGGGACAGCTAAAGACCGTACGTCAGTGAGAGCAAGCGTGGGTGATCGGGGTAGGTGTTTCCGGAGCAAGACTTGCGCGATGCTGGCCGCCATTTCGTCGCCGGGAGGCAGTCGGCTCAGGTCGCCGGCCTCGATGATTTGCCGCACGGTGCCTATCAGCTTGGACACATCTCTGGAGCCCTTCCTGTTCTGGAAGTCGTGGCTCAGCAGGATTTTCGCTATCTCTGCGACCATGTCGTCCTCCTGTTTTTTGTCTACGAGGTAGTCGGGCTGCGCGCTGGTGGAGGGCAGCGGCTGCGGCGTGGCCGTGATCGGGATGCAGCAGTTGATGACTTTCTTGCCGCGCTTCGGCTTGGACTCCGTCGGTTCGTCTTTCACCGCGTCGGTTGGTTCGTCCTTGATCTCCGTTACGGTAGCAGCGACTGAATTCTTCTTTAATATTCTTTTCTCCTTCTTAATTTCTTTCTCGTTCTTCAATTCTAAGGACAGAGAGAGGTAATAATGTAGGCATAAAATGTAACGTCTACAAAACATCAATTACTCTAAAAGAAAGTATAGGGGAATAAGTCTACGCTCTTTTGAGTACTATTCAATGAGCGCTGATTTCAGAGCATTATCAAATTATCATAAGTCGTCGCGGCTCGCGGAGCGATCAATCTGAGTTCGCAAGCAATGAATGGATGCTCGGCGATTGGTTGCTTGGTGATTAGTCGGTCGGTCGGTGACTAGTGTCTCGGCGATCGGTAGCTTCGCAAGCCGCAACGAGATGCGTCACCAGTGTTACATAAGACAGTTAAACGGCTCGGAGCCGCGCAGCAGCGAGTCGTGCTCGTGCACGGCGT
>BHDV01065511.1:0-13916 GCA_005406045.1 Adoxophyes honmai
TACCCTGAATTCAACGCGAGCGAAGCCGCGGGTAAAAGCTAGTACTGAATATACTGGAATTTATAAATTTTAGTAGGTTACTCGGTTCTGGACAGATCCAGAGATTGACGATCTAGTTTTTATTGTTTAAAGCCAGAAATCCAGCACCATTGAAATAGTGTAAGAAGCGATTACAAAGTTAGAATTTTATTGATCCAGTGCATACATACATACTACATAAATAAATCACGACTGTACTCCCAAATAGGGTAGGCAGTGCACACGATACGTTACAAAGTCAATACCATGACCTTTTCACGTTTCGTAGCCACTTCCAGCGTAATTTCAGGTTGAAACATTAATAAAAGAGGTACAACAAAAACAGGGTGATAGCCTGGCGCCTAAAGCATACCTTGACCTGTTTCCCTGGTCTCATCTTACATCAATGCAAGAAATGAAGAGGTCTAAACCTGATACCACACGGGCTATATGATCCACTATTGGATCAAATTAACCTGTTAAATTAGACACTGGATCGGGTTAATGTGAACCGGGCATTACATTCCCACGCTGCCCAACCTTTCGCCTTCTAGATCTGTTTATTAATGTAATACCAGAACTTATTGTCGGTCCATGGGATATTTTGTTTAGTTTGCGGCCTCCCGGTTTACATTATTATCTCTAGAGGCTGTTTGCACTAGCTATAGTGTGAATAAATAATCCGGGCCCTTGTTAAATATTAAAATACGGGCTCAGTGGTCTACACTGGCGGGCGACTCGAATAATATCAATATTGTTGAAGCAAACAAACATGCGTGATAGGCAATAATGGCCGATGCCAGATTTGTGATTTCTGGGGCTTGACATTATTTTGATGGGATATTTAAGTAGTTTATGAGGAAAAATAATGTGATAGCAACTCAAGAAGTAATATAGAAGATAAGATTTCCTTTCACTCTTTTTGACAAGTAGCTACTTTTAGAATTCCTGGATTTTGTCACAGAAGCCTTTTAGAAGAACTCGATAGCATTAATGTTAGACGTTTTATTAAATTTGTGAGATGAATTGTGCCCAAACAGGATTGTAATCCAATACTCGTTTTCTAATTTTGATGAAGATTGTTTGCAACCATGTGTAATGAATGCAATTCTGATTGTGGAGAAATTTAAAAGGTTTTACGTGTGTTCCGTTTTCTTCGTTATTTTCTTTGGTTTAGGTTCATAGAAGTGACAGGTTGCTAACCTGACGCCTAAAATGTACCTTAACGCAATCTCAGTCGCTTTTTACGACATCCACGGAAGAAATCGTGTAGTGTTATTCTAACCCGAAACCACACGGGTAAACCACAACACAACAACGTGAATCAATCTTGAAGCAGGATTAGTGAGTAAAGTGAATTCTACACGATGCCTTTACTACCAAAATTATTTGTATACAAAATTTCATACACAATGTCTAGATTGTTCATTCATGTATAGAAGAAGTCTCCGGTCTGCAACCGCTGCGGGCTGAACACCCGATTGTGTACCAACAATTTTGCACTGATTACGAATTCCTTAACTACCTACAGGCGCCGTACAACCTTTGTATATAGGACCAAAGGGCAACCACAGCTAGGTAAATAAGTGGAACGATTTGGCTGTTTTCAGTAAGCGGTTACGTTAGTTAATTTATAGACTAAAGCTTGACTTTGACCTTTATATTTCAACTAGCTGTGCCCGCGACTTTGTCCGCGTGGAATAGTGACTAATTTTTCCCGTTTTTTTCACATATTTCACAAAGGCAAATAGCAAAGCAATAACTAATTATGGTTGGCAAACAGTCAACCCGCGTTTTATTCGCGCTTTTTTAGCGTTCATCGACATGTTATTAAATTAATTTTTAAAAAATCAGTAAAAAGCGATGCGGGAACGTACTCCCACCACTTAAAATCTGGCCAAGATTGTTGCCAACCACTATATTATTAATACAAGTCTGAGTTGTGTCCCACTGCTGGTCAAACATATCCCCTATGTTTTCCATACGTCCCAATTTTTGGCAATCACCGACCAATCATTCAGGCACAAGCCCTAGTATCCCGCCATCTCCATAAACTTCTATTTCCAACAAAACGCAGACCACTATGGTGTCCACAATTTTCCCGCAGTCCAGTCCTTACAAATGCAGGCGTGTGGTCGCCCTCATTTGCGCTAGTAGGGTGTACATTCGTAATTACTGCGCTGGGATAGGTCCGCGGCGAGGGAACCACATGTATGGACTTAAAATTGTCAACAGCACTAGAAGAACTACTTTGGCAAGCTGTGGAGTTGTAACTACAAGTTTACAACTTGTAATTTGTTTGGAAACTGTATTTTTGACGTGACAACGTCTTAAATTAGGTTGCGGCTGGGAGTCACTTATGAAAAAGTGTAACGCTCGGTAACGTTACGATGACGTCACCGAACGAGAGAGAGGCCCGCAGTGTTAAGGAGGTGGCGCTTCGATAGTGCGAAGCCTCTATGGTATCATGTGAGACGTCAAACGCAGACATGGACAGCTGTTACGATTGGGAGTTGACGTGACAACGTCTTAAATCAATAAATATTCTACCGAGAAAAAGACGTTGTCACGTAAAATCTTCGCCCGTAAAACCGACTTTACAGGCAACCATTTTTTATTGAATATAAACAAAAACATGGTGGAAATAGTTTATTTGTAATATAAGGTCTTTGGCGTAGCCTTATTCCTAGTGATAAATGAAATGGCGGATATGTTATTACACTTGCAATCATAGGAAAAACTTTGTACAATTGATGCTGATTCCTTCTCTACTAAATTCATATGTACCTATTGGTACTGGCGCGAGACTTTCTGTTGCTGTCAATATCATATGTTACCGTCAACGCCTGGCGCCATCGATCTGTGTTGTCACAGGTACGACGGCTGCCACATACATTTTCCCACCGACAAAAAAAAGTTACGACGGCTGCCACAGGTCCTATTAGATTTCTCCGCATTTGCGCAATCAGTGTTCTTCTCTAAAAGCGGTGGTTCGCGAGCGAGAAAGAGACATTAGACGTTATCGTTTATGTGTTGCCTTCTGTCAAATGATGATTGCAATCTTCTGTTTCGGTCTTTTATCTCTGTCTGGCGCGAATCAAGCTGTAACAAGCTGAACTCATCGACAAGCACAACGTCGAACTACTGGCAGCTAGTAATAGTCGACGAGTCTTGCTAGAAAAGTTCTTAAAACATACAAATAAGTACAGCCATAATTATGACTCCTCGGAGTGGAGAAGATTCGTACAGGTTAGGTTAGAAGGTCAAGGCTCGGTGCGCTTCGCTCTCGCCTTCGTTGTTAGTAATTTATGTGGTATTCGGGATGCCCTGCCTATTGAGAATATACGGGCGTGTAGTTTTCGCTTGTTGTAGGTATAATAACTATATTATTATCACAGTAAGTATGACACCGCCCGTATGTCACTTCTAGCTCACTTACACCATTGTTTACCTGTGTCTTCTCTAAATGAACAGGCCCCCCGTTCATGGTAATTCTGGACCTCGTCTGAATGTCGATCCGACAGGGGGCTCGTAATAAATTATTTATCGACTCGATGTACCAAATCAGGGCCGTAGGGTTCGGAATACGGCGAAAGTGGCACAGATGGCGCTTTAAGACCTTTTGTCTAAGCTGTTAATTAATCTGAGCTGGCGCATGTTTGCGTTAACTTTATCGTATGCGTAGAAACTAGTTATACTATTTTGCGGATTTAAAAGTAATTTACTTTGCAACTATGGCAACACATCAAGGGTGGATTCTACCAAACGAGAATATAATACGAGAATATATTTTTTTGTGTGTATGTCTACTCTATCAAGATTTCCTGTCAATCACCCGAAGGTTAACTGGAAGAGATCCCCTCGGGGATAAGTTCGCCTTTGTGCTTAAGGCTGTTCTCGTGCTAATTGTTTTTGTAAGTGTTTTTGTGTACAATAAAGAGTCATACAATACAATACAATATATTTGCTACTTTGCAAATTTGACACTTTTACCCCCGATTTTGTCATATGAAAAAATGATTAACTCGCGAATTAAGAGTGATACACTCCAAAATGAAATTTAAATCTTGTTAGATTGAACACCTTTAATAAGGTAACTTTTTACGTAATTTGTTTAGCGGTAACGATTGGCATGACCAATTTTTAGTTCCTTTTTTGTCCGTTTTTATTCACTGTGGACGATCTCTCGTAGGTATATGTATGTGAATGTGTAAATCGCATTAAACTTTAATTTCTGATTTAATTCCCGCCAATAATTGGTCATCGACACCAGTAGTTGCGACCGGACAGTAGGCAATAACTATAAACCTTACCTGCCGAACGTATCGACTTCGATACAAGATACAATGTATCAAGTTATATTAGGTATGTTGTTTCCATTTACGGTGATACTGATGTCATTATCTACCGCTTCTTTACGATTTATTTATAAGCCAATTTGGGAAAACAAAAAAAATCGGGTATTTTGAAGTAGTGCATTTTTAATATTCACAGCCACTTAAAACGAACACACACCAAAAGATTTCAGTGAAGTTCAGAAATTAAAACAAAACACGGATATAAGAAACTGGCCAGCAATTGACTGCTTATAACAGGAGGTGGAAAGTAACTTGATTCGAAAATTCAAACCACAAAATAATACGATTCTGTTTTCGAAACCTCTGCATTCGAAATCAGAATCAGCTACAGAATGGCCTCCCTTTAAATATAATAAATCGATTTCTTTGATTTGATTCTACTTAAGAATCAATACGTATCGTCGGTCTCGCTTCAATCAATCAGCCCGATTGAAAATTCAATCGCAACAAATGACTACCGAGACAGGTTTACGTGACTATTGTTTAGGGGTCCGCAGTCCGGAGAGTAGAGGACCTCTACTAGAGGTTCAAATTGGATTCGTTACGGCATAAAATAAATAAGAAACAATTATAATTTAAAATGTTATACATACATAACCGTCACGCCTTATTCCCTGCGGGGAAGGCAGAGACAACAGAGCGCCATTCGCATCTATTCTGACATACTTTTCTCGCTTCACTCACATTCATCACTCGTCATACACGCGTTAAAATGTTATATTCTTGTAATTTTTGTGAATAGTTTACTACTTCCTTAATGTTTTTTTCGTGATTTCATTGTCTGTAGTGAATTTTTTAATGTCAAATACTAAAATGACATTGCCGGTGGCCTGTTTTTTTTTAATTCTAAAATAGTAAGTACTGTGCCTCAACTTCCACGGTAATCACATATTTTCTTATGATATAACAATTATATCCAAGGTGAAAACATTGTCGATGGTTTGGAGAGCTCTACTAAACAATGAAATGTCGTACATTATTTTGTTAATTTGACATTTTGCTCTAATCAATCTACTTAATATCTGTGATTAAAAAAAGTCCACAGATGGCAGTGTCGGCTAACAAAGATAAACCCTGACATTATGTAATGCCATTAATTACTTATACCCTTTTACTTATTCTTAAAAACCTTACATACTTTACGAAAAAATATAAAGGTACGACTTATCCTTTTCTCCTTTTATAAATAAAATAAAGATGAAATCAATATTTTTAAGTATAATTGTCGAGACAAAAGAAATATACGAGCACTCCGATCATGGGTTTGTTTCCATAGCCCATGTTGTTGTTCGAACTTTTAACGCCTAGTAATTATTTTACTGCTCGTATGAAATAAAATTATTGTCTTCCCGTTATCATTGTGGGTATTTTTTTTCAATTCGACGAATCAGATCGACGTTAAAATCATTTTGAAGATATTTTAAGTTAATTTTAGTATTTAATAAGTACACGCACTTAATAGTATTCTTTATAACTGATTTCTGTGTTGAATAAGTATTTAGACATTGTTTGTTTTTTTGCTATTCATAGCTCACACTTTTAAGTTTATAATCATGTAAACCTTAGTACGATTTAGTTTAATTCGGTAGGATACAAAACTTGTAACATACTAATTAATTAATTACAGAGACCATTTATTAGGGTATTGAAAGAAAGAAATAAAGAAAGACATTTATTGGTACAAAATTTGACACAAATTTTAGCCTAAATAAAACAAATAAACAACAACTTAACAATTATGCATGCAAATAAAAGAAAAGAAAAAATGTATCACATTTCCGTGCCAAATAGCACCAAAAGGTATTGTAAAGGTATTGTTGTTATTGGCCTAGTAGGTACGTACCTAAATCAGCACCAAAGCTATGACATAAGTGACTTTTAACCACTTGACTAACTTTTTAAGTAGAATCAAAATGTCATAAAATAAGTTAAAAATACATACATACATACATATTCTCACGCCTGTATTCCCAAGAGGGGTAGGCAGAGCACATGAATTCAAAAATTCAGTACCACGTCTAGCAATTTCAGGGTATCCAGATGGTTAAACGTGATAATTGCAGTGACAGGTTGCTAGCCCATCGCCCACAATACACTAACCCTTTCCCAGAGTCGACTCTTACGACACCCACGGGAAGAAAGGGGGAGGTGCTATTCTAACCCGGCACCACACGGGTAAGTTAAAAATGAGCCCTAATAATATGATTACAATCTCAAATTGCCAGTTTCTTAACCAACTCCAAAAACGGATAAGATACTTTTTTTTTCTCAAAATCGTCTCGTACAAATGTATGGACACGAACACCCTGATCCGTATCTCCCTCTCACTCTAAAGCGCGTGCACGCTCGTTCGTGTAACACTGATAGCCATCTGCGGCCGATATGCAGTTAATATAACACGATAAATACTGCAAGTGGGAACTTGAAGCCTTACAACGACAGAGGTCTAACAACGGGTTGCTCTCATAATACCTAGTAATGATTACTGACAGGTACGAGTATCATAGGTATTCGTAGCTTTGACAGATGTTCACATAACTGTAATAAAAAGGAATTATCTGACGGAACTATAACTTCAATAGGTTGAAATGTTAATTAAGATATAGAGAATATACGCCTTAAAAAATTACAATCATAGGTGTAATAAACATTACAGTTTTCCTGTTTTAAAGCAACCCATCTCCTATTTCCGTAGATTAGGAGGCAACTAAGAAAATAAGGGTTTAGATAAGCTATAGGCGACACAATAGACACCTGTCATAATTATTATACATCTGTTACATTTTTGTTACGTCTAAAATTGTCTTAAGTGGTTACTAAACATGGAAATGGCCATGTTTTTTTCTATACGCTTCGTGTGATCAGCCTAACCAATTTGAAAATACTGACAAGACGTTAAGAGGATAGGAGTCGCCCCGCTTCAAACCACCTTCTCCATACAAACGTAGTCCCCTGTTTTCTCCGTGAATAATGACATTAGAGCAAAAATTTTTTTTACGTTATATTTGTATCTGTTTTGGCTATGCCCCTATGTTTTGCTTTTATCGATTTTCTAAAAAAAATTAAAAAATAAAATAAATAAAAATAAAAATCGATAAAAGCAAAACGTAGGGGCATAGCCAAAACAGATACAAATATAACGTAAAAAAAAATTTTTGCTCTAATGTCATTATTCACGGAGAAAAAAGGGGAATACGTTTGTATGGAGAAGCGGTTTGAAGCGGGGCGACTCCTATCCTCTTAATGTTTGTAAATTTTCATGTATCAGGCTGTTCTGCGATGGTCATTTCGAACTTTAAAGGTTAGTGGTGAATCTCTAACAATAGAAAAGATTACTAATATTATTATAAAGTTGCATTTCTACAATACAAACCCGTGTGGTGCCGGGTTAGAATAGCACCTCCCCCTTTCTTCCCGTGGGTGTCATAAGAGTCGACTCTGGGAAAGGGTTGGTGTATTGTGGGCGATGGGCTAGCAACCTGTCACCACAATATCACGTTTGACCATCTGGTGACCCTGAATTTGCTAAACGTGGCACTGGATTTTTTTTTTTATTCATGTGCTCTGCCTACCCCTCCTGGGAATACAGGCGTGAGAATATGTATGTATGTATGTATTTCTACAATAACTTGGGTCTGGAGGCAAAGAAAGAATTATTTTAAATGCCTTCATATCATAGGTAAGTGTCTCTGAAACGTAATGCAGTATTTTGAATAAACAAACAGAAATATTGTACATTCGAAAACAAAACACGAAAACGTAATAATAGGACTAAATAGGATTTGTAATAAGAACTTAATTACAGTAAAAGCTAGTGTTCCGTTACCAGCAAATTACAGGAACACATTAGCACATACAGTAATGAGTTGGGAAACTCTAAACCATTCGTATTTAACTGCAACCGTTAATGAACTGGTCAGCAAAATTGAACAGACTCCACTTCTACTGATTTTACAGTTAACAACATAATATCTACCTATTTCCCACCAATAATCTCAGCCTAACTTGCTCTTAGAACCGCTAAGTTTGGAAACAAGACAAAAGAAATGTTTAACTGCCGTTGATCTAAGATTCATGAAATTTGGTAGATTGTTGAATTTGCTGTTTAATTTAGAGGATTAACAGAATTTGTCTACGGTTTACTCAGATATTTGAAAGCATCCAACTATTATTGCCAAAGCCGTGTTGATTGATTAGGTAATAATAAGATTATGATGCATGGAATCCACTTCTTTCTCTTTCTACGTCTCATTGTACTTATATGGATTTGCTGTAATTTGTATTGTATTGTCAATTTAGAGGAGCCTAAGCTAAATTTAGACTACAAAAGTCTAAATTTGTGTACGATATTTAGACCTCGTTTTGTTCACAATATATTCCCCTACATCTTTCCTTTCTGTACCATAAAGTCAGAGTGCAAGTGTCAGAACTTTTACACAACAATTAGCAACTAGCTTTTGTCCGCATCTATACATTATGCACGCACCGATGTTCATTAAATCAAAACAGACTACTCAATTCGTCTAGTCCGTTGTATTTTTGAAACATGATTTAACGTTTGTAAAGTGTGAGGCTGAAGCATAATTTTTCTCGCCCGTCCCGAGCCCATTATAGGTGATTCACGTTTATGCATCATAATAAAAACGCCATAAAATCGCCTTTATTGGCCATCCTCCATGCATGAGTGGTATAAAGTAAATTAAATTATTCAGTGTTTATTAAATTTTCAGTTGGCTCTGGATGCATATTTTATAACAGTTACAAACATAAATAAGGAACCGAGCCAAACAGGCTTGTTCTACGATTGTTGACAAATTGGGGTTAGGTACATAAAGTTGTTTAATATTATGGAAGGCTAAACATACCTACTAATGCTTTGACACTTCAACCCCAAGAATAATCAAAGCGAGCTTTTTTACGGCTGTAAATCAAGAATGAAACTTATTTAGGTACTTAATTAGGTACCAATATAATAACATTACGACACTCTTTGGTGCTTGCACATTTAGATAAGTTTTAGGAATTTCAGTTAAGCAAAGCTGATCAATTGACTTTAATTCTATCTAGAAAAACGCATACACTCGAGACCTTTAACTCATTCATGTTATAAATCATCTTAGAAAGTAGTGTTCTTATTGATTTTCTAGAAAAGTATTTCTACTCCTCAACTCCCAAAACAAAGGTTATTGTCAATTTCTATTAACAATTATGTCAGGCACACTAACGCGATTACACTGATGTTGAGCACTGAAACTCAATCAAACTTTGTACAAACAAAATGATTACTTAAGTACACAATTCCAATAACCTTCTCAGTGAAAAGATCCCGGAACGCCCCAAAACACGGTTCATTTAATTCTTATCGATTCTCGTGGTTCGTTACAAATGCAAAAACTTCTATTAGACATTTCTTGAGGAGCTTTGATATGCAAATCGGACTTTTAAACGAAACAATGGATTTCATCTCGACCTTGGGATCGGTTAGGTAACAGATATTGCTATCGATAACGTTTTTGTTTCTAAGTAGGTAGGCACGATTAACATCGACTTGCTTTGATTTCCTTGTTTCGCTAATTGATTGGCCACGTAGATGAATTTACATCTGTTACGAATTGGGTGAATATGCGAATGGGATAAACTATTTTTTGTACGTTTTCATCTCCTTCGTCAATTTATTCATTGCTTAAACGTGACTACGTCTTGTCAAAAATACACATATTATAACTAGCTGTATAGATAGAAGAAGATATAGATATAGATATAGATGACCATAATTAAACCCATATGGATTTACTAATACAACTTAACTTGCATAGTTTTATTGTCAGGCTTTTTAACAGAAATCCGGTAAGTTCAGAATCAGAACCACTTTTAGCAATTATAGGTTACAAGTACAAGTAGCCAAAAGTTCAGGAGGAAACAGACAAGTGTAGTTCTCATAATAGTTCGTGTGGTGTCGGGTTTAGAACAACACCTCTCCCTTTCTTCCATGGATGTCGTAATATACGACTTGGGAAATAGGTTCAGGAATACTTTTATGTGCGATATCAAATTGGATATTTATCACGAGCTACTCGGTGAAGGAAAACATCGTGAGGAAACCTACACACAGCGACGAAGTAATTCAACGTTTTGTGTGAAGTTCCCAATCCGCACTGGGCCCGCGTGGGAACTATCGCCCAAGCCCTCTCATACTGAGAGGAGGCCTGTGCCCTGCAGTGGGACGTATATAGGCTGATGATGATGATACTTTTTAGCAACAGGTTAGTAACTTATAGCATAATTGTGCTAGAAGGGTCAACAAAACTTGAATTAGTCATGATTTTGACTCTTCTTTGATTTGCGCATCGTGAAGGTAGATTTCGAGAACTATAAGTAATTCTAAACTTGACGCCACATGGGGATTTTCTTAACAACATTTAAATGTCCTCGTTTTCTTCACTCAACTTGTGCGTTCATTTGTTCAGCAAATATTACAATTTTACTTCAAAATCGACTAACTCCACTTCAACAATTCGGCTTTTTGCTAAGACACAAGATTTGCGTTACAGAATTAAACATCTTCCAGAAATTAGTGGCCTTCGGGAAACTTTGAGGCTTCCGTGCCGCCAAAGGAATTATTTTATAAATTAATGGGGACAGACAGTGTTCAAGTTTTCACATGAACTTCTGTTTCTTTATGACACTGGTGCGTGTCTAAAGTAACATAAGATTTTATAGTGACATTTATAATATTAGTATAGATAAAACGGATTTTAGGTTTGAAAAGTTTTGAGAGGTGTAATAGTGATAGGTTGCTAGCCTGTCGCCTAACGTATACCTACACCCATTTCCTTAGTTGCCTCTTCCATCCACAGAAGAAATGTCGAGGTGTTATTCTAAACCCGACACCTGACAAATAAGAAAGAAGAAAGAAGATTTTTATCTATACTAAAATCGTGCAGCAGACGAAGTTTCGATTAGGTAGTAATAGTAAGTATTAGTATTATTATACCTAGACTTTGCCTTACATCAAACAAAGACTAGGTATAGATAGATATAAACCTCGCTTGTTATCCCAAATGGGGTAAGCAAAGCACACAAAATACTACATGCGCAAATCAATGACTGAATCACGTTTTATAACTACCGTTTTTAAGTTTTAAGTTGGCAGGTATGGTAGTGATAGGTTGATAGCCTGTCGCTTAAATTATACCTCTACATCTTTAGTCGCCTCTTACGGCATCTACGGAAGATTTATTCACGTTATTCTAAACCCGACACCACACAACAGCAAGACTAAAATTTTAAAAACTATTCGTTGACCACCACAGTCGTCTTCACACAGTCGGTTAGCCCGTTGTCCCACGTGCGTGTCGCACAAAGCTAAACGCTTCCTGTGTTTGGGCGTCGGGTACAAATAATTCTACTTAGTGGCGGTCACCTTTGTATTACCTTAATTGAATGCCGGCCACTCACTTAATGTGTCTACGAGGGAGGCGATAAAATTTGTTTTTAATTATTTTAGTTTGTTTGGCCGCTTTTGTTAGTCAGGAGCAGGAAGCCAGTGTTAAGTTGCTACAAAACTTCAGATGTGTTTTGGTCCTTTTTGCTTCTGGTACTTTAGACTGAGTAACTGTTGAGTGTTTGAAATTTTGGGAAATTTTACTCGTAGGAGTACTAAGACTACATTGCTTGTTTTATTATAGATCTAAAGTTAAATTATATTTGTCGTATACGGGGTCGGTAGAGCACACGAAACGTTATGTAGATAAAACCATGACTATTATACTTTTAGGGCGTTTGTGCACTACCATGAATTTTACGGTCCGACTTTTTCATTGAGTTCTCGTCTCGCTTGCTCTTCCATTAAATTGTATTGGCGTGAGCGGGACGGCGCGACAGACCTTGAAAAACCGGACGGCCGGACCGGAAAATTCATGACAGTGCACAAGCGCCCTTAGTCCCCAATTTATGTTTAGTTTTTAGATTTTAAAGTTAGAAAAAAGAGGTATGATATTGACGTTGCTAACCCAGCGTGTGGTTTAAGCCTGTTTTCCTTAGTAGCCTCTTTTGACATCCACGGAAGAAATGGAGAGGTGTTATTTTAAACCTGAAACTACATGGAGGAAGTTTGATTGTCTGGTACAACCACGTTCGTGTTCACAAATGGGGTAGGCGGAGCACACAAAGTGACCGGTTGCGCTAGCCTGTCGCCTTTAGCATATCTAAACCTATTTCATTAGATGCCTCTTACGACATCTACAGAAGTGATGAAGAGGTGATGTTCTAACCCGACACCACACAGGACAGGGTAGTGTATGATGGATGAGGACCAAAAAGTTGCACCTGCCTTATGGTCCAATTTAGATATTAAAATGGCATGACGGTTGATCCGACTCATAAATAATTTTAAACAAAAAAAAACCGACTTCAAATCTATACTAATATAATAAAGCTGAAGAGTTTGTTTGTTTGTTTGAACGCGCTAATCTCAGGAACTACTGGTGCGAATTGAATTTTTTTTGTGTTGGATAGACCATTTATCAAGGAAGGCTTTAAGCTATATAACATCACGCTACGACCAATAGGACCGAAGAAACAGTGGAAAATGTAGGAAAAACGGGGGAAATTTGTCACTATTCCACGCGGACGGAGTCGCGGGCACAGCTAGTTAGCAATATTTTGAAAGTATTCTGTTTACTGAATGTAAAGTCTTGACTTCATCAACAAATTACCGAAAACGCCATACATCTCCATATAAAATTTGAAGAGTTCCCTCGATTCCTCCAAGATCCCATCAACAGATCCTGGTTTCGTGCCAGTGGAACCAATTTCGAGTTATAACCTTTCGATTAAAAAAAAAATTTTGAAAATCGGTCCACGGGTTTTCGAGATATCGAGTAACATACAAAAAAAAAAAAAAAAAAATTAGGTCGAATTGAGAACCTCCTCCTTTTTGAAGTCGGTTAAAAATAGTCCAGCAAAATTGTCAAAACTTCACAACGATTGAGATCTAAGTTTAAAACCATTCATCTATGTCATCACCAGGGAGCGAAACTTTGGTGCCGTTGACAGCCGTATGACGTCGAGCTTCATACAGAGTGTTTTTATCTAGATTACAAATTATTAATCAGGCAGTGAAACTTTGATGCCGATGACAGACGTTTAAGACGTTCTGTTCTGTAAAATATATTTAGTTTGTTGTTTTTCGTTTTCTTGTGAACATAATTTTTTCTTCAAATACATTGTCCAGTGAAATGTTGTAATTAGATAAATAAATATGAACAAATAGCTTTCCTTGTCACTATTTTTTTCGATAACGACATATAGATACATATCGGCACCGTAAGTTGAATGCTAACGACTGATAATATATACATCGAATCACGCGACCCGAAAGCGCCCTTAATTTATTTGTGTAAGGTTGAGTATAACTATATATATAGTATGTAACTCGGCGTGTTAGTGACAATTATTGCATCTGTCAAAGCGTGGTAAAGGTAATTATGTTGTGTATAATTTCGCACCTTGAGAATCAAAACGTCACTATACGAAATT
>BHDV01065512.1:3355-19865 GCA_005406045.1 Adoxophyes honmai
AAACGGTTCGAGGGCCCCCTGAGCTTGAGGCCCCGGGGCCACTGCCCCGCCTAGCCCCTTGGTAGCTACGCCACTAGGTGCGTTGCTCTCGATGACGAACAACGAATTAGCCGGAAACATGTCGATCTAATCTTGATATTTGTAAAGACGTGAGTTAATTCGTTTTATTTTTCTCGCTGGTTTTATTTAAAAATGCGGCAGTCTTCATATTAGTAATTTCGTATAAATAGTGAAGAAATCCATTTTCTTGTCATAAAAAATTGTATTCACGCTAACCTCTAACCTTGTTTGTGAACTTTAAGCGAATGTTAAGTCTGTATTTCTTAAACTTTCCTCAGTAAGTATACAAATTTTAGACCAAAAAAATATAAGAGCACAATGTATTGCATGTAGTTCAATTGTAGGTCAGAGAAGTATGTGAACCAGCTGGTTTAGCACAGCAAGGTGCGAGTAGAGATGCGCGCGAGATAGACTATACCTGTCACAATCTAACTAGAGACGTCAGAAAAAGACAGGTAGTCTATCCCTCGCGGACTTGCGCGTGTTGTTGTGCTAAGCCTACAGGTGACAATAACACCGTATTTTTATGTTCATTCATTCAACCAACCATTTAGTCGCTGGTTGCCGTGGTGACGTCGCAAGCATGAAAATTGTATTTTTTGGGATAAAGTCTACAGAAAGTTGTACCAAATGCAATCGGCTACCAAGTTACAAGACTGTTAGGCTACGTTCACACGGCGACTATTCGATTCGATATTTTCTCGCATACTGTTTCATCGTATACGGGACGGCCATTCATACGGTGCGAGGTCCACTCGGTTTTTTCACGCATGCGACGCAAACTACGTTCCAAACACAACTGCTGGTTGCCTACCCCGCGCGTCTCATATACGAGAAATCAGATTGTCCTTGTGAACAAACTAACGTAAACACTAGCGTCCCTGAGCATCGCGTTCGATAAAATCATTCCGAGAATCTCGCGTTCTCGGTGGCAAGACCCTACGGCATACGGTAAAAAAATTACTCGAATACGAGATTTTTTAGAGTTGCCATACAATTTTTTCTGCCACTACGATATTCGATAAAATCTCGTAGACGATAAACGGGAAAAATGACGCCGTGTGAACGTAGCCTTATGGTTATATAGAAACACATACATTCTGCATGGCGTATCTCCTGACAACATATTTAAAAGTAACTCTTTCATATTTGTCTCTTGAGTTTCAGGACAGAATAACAAAAAAGTAAATTGGCCGACAAGTATACGGCGCTGCCGCTTGTAATTTTTTTGACTAGATACGAAAATTAACTTTGTCCAGTCTAATCGCAAATTCAACAGTTTATTCCCATTTTTAAACAATAGTTTTACTTGGGTGACTTCCAAAACAGCCTCTGTTTACTACGACATTGTCTTAAACATAAAATAAAATTTAACAAAATATAGTCGTAACAAGATCATGCAAATAGTTTGCCCGTACAACGTTAATGCAAGGGCAATTGATACTCTTATACATCTGTCCAATATTGCATTGACCCGACTTCATCAACGCGGCGGCTGCGCAGCAAACCACAGCGCAGTTAAATTAAAGTAGGATAGCCGAGAATCAATGTAGTTTTCAAATTAACCGTGAAAGAAAACTTTCATTTTGCAATGCTTGAACCTCAAGTATTGGAATACTTGAGGAGCATTCCTGTCTGAAAATTTCACGCGTATTTAAATGTTTAATCGGACCACCTACTTCGTTATGCACAGTATTCTTTGTACAGTCGTAAACAAAGATACCGACAGGGGTCACAAACATATGTTTACATGCCCTTATAGTTTTAATATTAAGGTCACGTGTCGTATTTTAGCAGGACCCGATCGATATTTTTATTGACGACTGTATAGTGCGTTCAGTTTTGTGTGGATGTACTATTATGTCCCAGGAATTTGAAACAAATGTGGACAGTTTAAGACAGCTCAAAGCCGGTGTTACTGTTGACGGCGTAACGGAGTTTGTCTCTGAGGGTACTCCGCTTCTGGTAGTTTGGCAGCTTGAGCAAGTTGAAGCAAGTGGACGAAGTGGGCAGACGGTTCAGAGGGTCCTTCTTGCGGATAGTAAAGAAACCCCGTATGACGCTTCCTGTAGACAACATTTTTCTTTAAATTAGAACATATTTTTACTAAGGTTGATCGTAATAACAATAACTTAAAGCTTAAAAGTATTTCACATTTCAGTTTTTAACATTTGAAAAAAGACTTGCAAAGCGACGTCAACTTGAACAGTGAAGTTTCTAAAGAATTCTGAATATCCCTTTTCTGTACCAGATTGTACGTACGTATTTCTGTACGCGCGGTAGTTTAAGATCACTCCACGAAACTAGTGCGGGTTATCGGCATATCGGGGGCAACGCGGGGAGGCGAAGTGCGATTGATCTACCAATAACGTTTCGCCGAATAGACCTAAAAATGTAGTACTGCACATACCCCTTCTACTTTTACCGAGGGATCTTAACTCGCCGCGAGACGTGAACGTACCTATTGTGTCACCAGTATCTTCGTCGTCGCCGACTTCCACACATCGGATGGAGAATGGTGGCTTGAGGTGCGCAAAGCCCAGCACCGGGGGCTTCGAGCAAGACGTCACGAACTGGAAGAAGCGATTAAATCGGTCAATTCAGAGGTGCCCAAAATTTATGGTTATTTTAATGACCAATAAATATTTTTATATTGTTGAGGAGACAACCGTGATAGAGTTGCCCAGAAAAAGGTTGGAATTTTATAGTCGAGGAGATGCCCTTCTTTAACTTACGGCGGACTACATCCTAGAAAATGAAAACTTTACTGAGCGATTTAGACGTCACCTTGGCAGGTTGGTTAGATAACTTCCTCAAAAACAGTTATATCCTAGTAGCAAAATTTCTATTCGCATTCTCCCCAACTTTCCTAGGAAATTTATAAACCTACGGATTTTGTTATCATCCGGTCACATATGTATACAAACGCAAAGTATCTACGGTGGTGTGGTGCCGGGTTAGAAGAAGAGCACCTCCCCCTTTCTTCCCGTGGGTGTCGTAAGAGTCGACTCTGGGAAAGGGTTAGTGTATTGTGGGCGACGGGCTAGCAACCTGTCACTGCAATATCACGTTTAACCATCTGGTTTCCCTGAAATTGCTAAACGTGGCACTGGATTTTTTGCCTACCCCTCTTGGGAATACAGGCGTGAGAATATGTATGTATGTAAGTATCTACGGCGCACACGACGCGCGTCCTCTGCGCGTTTTAAATACGCCGTCTGTTAGGGGCCCCACCTTGAGGAACATGGCGCGCTCGTTCTCGCTGAAGTCCCGCTGCAGCACGTCCCAGAGCCAGCAGACGACGCGGTGCGAGTCGTGGAAGCCGCCGTAGTACTGCGTGTGCCGGCGCAGGTCGCGCAGGTCTAGCGGCACGTTGTCGCCGCTTATGAGACGTTGGAGCTGACAAACAAGGTAACCTTAAAGTTTATTTTTGTTTAATTGGCGCCTAAGAGCACCTTTACACGTCATTTTCGAGCTAAAAGGAATGCACCGCAAAAAACTTGACACGAAGTTTTGTTTTTTTTTAATACAATTGTTAAAAAAATCAAGTATACAAGTTGTGGAGCCAACTCACTGATTCAAAGGCCAAAGCAACGAGTAGGACGCAACTTTTCATACCAACATGGCCTGTACTTAAAGCAGAGCGGTACCGAGACACGGTATTTAGTTACGATTCCATAACATCAGCCATCGGCCGATGGTTGAATCAAGAAGCTCGATAATAGATTTTTCATCATAAAAGTTTTTGTCTTAGAAATAAACATCTTCATAAAATGTAACAATATTTTATCCGTTTACGTTCTCAGCTTTGACGAAGATATTTTTATAGCACGTCTCTGGCAACAACGCTATAGTGCGTTTTCGTGACTTTCGCCCAGTGCCGCTGCCAAAGATTCGCAGGCATTTGAATGCACCTATTCGTTCGCGGCACCTGAAGAAGGCTCGACTTTGAAAGGAAGCAGTAAATATGTCAATTTCGTTATAAAAACAAGCTTACCTCGGGTGTAGAAAACAATGACAGCCACTCTGGATTGATAATAGTCCGGAAGCCTTTGATGAAAGCGTTGGTTTGGTCCTTTATTTGCGTGTGCATACGGAAATGCGCCATTAGGTGTATGTAGTTTATTCTGTGAAAGACATGGTTTGTTAAACAAATTCATTTTATATTCACTCGTACACAATAATTTTCAATGGAAAGTTCATATTTTTAGAGTTCATTCCTCAAAAAGAAGATAATCAGTACATTAGGAAGATCGTGTCATTTCCTTGCACCGAATGTATTGAGCAATCGCGAATTGTCCATAAAGTAAAAAGTTAAACATTTGAACTGTTTTATTGTCTGATTTCTTAATTAAAAAAAAAATTCAAGTAAAATTTTAGCTGTTGCATTACATTTGCATGATTAAGATTTGCAGTAGCTCGCTATAGAAAGTAGGTTTATAAGCTTATGATAAGCTTAAAATTTTTCGTCACAACAAATATTTTGAGGGGTTGCTAATGAAACTTTCCATGATTTACAAGAACTTCATAAAAAATTGCGTATTTTTCTCTATTTTTTTTTCTTGTGAAGTAATGGGATAAAAATAGCCATGGCGGCGGCGAGGCAGGCCCAGGCGGAGATGGCGGGACGACCTTGACGTGTTCTTGAGTGATTGGTGGGAGGTTTCGAGAGACCGTGAGGAATGGAGATCATGGGGGGAGGCCTTTGCCCAGCAGTGGGACACAAATCCAGGCTAAAATAATAATAATAATAATAATGGTCTCAGATTTCCGGACCCTGAACAAGCGCCGCGGCGCCTTGGAGATGTGCCCGCTTGGCAAGTACGAATCGAGCGTCGTATCACTACGTTTAGGACTCTCATTGCGAAACTAATCTGTTTTAAAGAGGGCAATAATCGTCCTCGTGTAATGCGCTACGTGAACCAAGCTTTTTCTGGGACTGATATTCGGCCCCAGAATTATTTAACTTGTGTCACGGAGCGTATTGACTTTTTAAAACAGAAGGTTTATGCGTGGGCAAACCGTATTCGTCGTTATAGAGCGCGTGTAGACAGATATCGTGTGAATCGCCTTTTCCAAAACGATCAAAGGAAGGTGTATAGAGAATGGGAGGGAAACGACAAACGTATGAGCGACGGGCAGCCGCCGGACTCCACTACCATGATTAACTTCTGGCGTGGAATCTGGTCGGCTCCCGTTGATCATACGGAAGGAGACTGGATGAACGTAGTTAATCGTGCGTGTGAATCCATCGAGCCCATGGGGGCTATTACCATCAGTCCCGATGATGTAAGTTGTGCAATTCGTTCGGCTCAGAACTGGAAAAGCCCTGGGCCGGACGGGTTGCATAACTTTTGGATTAAATGGTTTCGCTGCTCACACGAACGATTGGCTACGCAATTCCAAGAAGCTCTTGTGTCCGGTTCTCTACCATCTTTCTTAACCACTGGTGTCACCTTCCTGCTCTATAAGTCCGGTAGTACCACGGAAGCTAAGAACTACAGACCCATCACGTGCTTGCCCACCTTATACAAGCTCCTTACATCCATTTTGAGAGCAAAAATAAACTCGCACGTTGTTGAAAACAACATTTTGGCCTACGCTCAAAATGGATGTAGGGTTGGGTCCCGTGGTACTAAAGAGCTCCTCCTCATTGACATGACCATTGGCCAGCATGTCCGGCGGAGCAAGGGGACCATGTCGGTTGCGTGGATTGACTATAAGAAGGCCTATGATTCGGTGCCTCATACGTGGCTGAAGAGAGTCTTAGAGTTGTACAAAATTGATGCAACTTTAAGATTCTTTTTGAGCACATGTATGGGGCAGTGGAACACAGTTCTTCGTCTGCCAGGTAACCGAGATGGTCTCATTGATCCGCAGGACTTCATAAGGATTGAGCGAGGCATCTTCCAGGGCGACAGTCTGAGCCCTTTGTGGTTCTGTCTAGCTTTGAACCCTCTCAGCACTCTACTGAGGGATTCCAAGCTGGGCTGTCGGCTTCTGAGAGGGGGTGAGATTATTTCTCACCTATTGTATATGGATGACCTGAAACTGTTTGCACCAAAAAGCCAAGACTTGATAAAGTTACTAAAGACTACTGAAGCTTTTAGTAACGGGATCAAGATGGAATTTGGTGTCGACAAGTGCGCGGTCATGCATGTACAACGGGGGAAGGTTGTGAATTCTACGAATTTACAACTTTCTGAGACAATAACTCTCAAGTCTCTCTCAGAAGCTGAAACCTACAAATACTTGGGTATGTCACAGTCTTTGGGTATCGTGGATAGTGATATTAAACAGGCGGTATCGGAGCGTTTCTTTTGCCGCGTGACAAAAGTACTAAATAGTCTTTTGTCAGGCGGCAACAAGATCCGAGCTCTGAACGCCTGGGTGATACCACTCCTCACATATTCCTTTGGCGTACTCAAGTGGACTCAGACTGAGCTGGACGCCCTGGATAGAAGAGTCCGTCACCTGCTCACAACACATCGCATGCTGCACCCGCGCTCATCTGTTATGAGACTGTACATCCCGCGGAAATGTGGTGGTCGAGGTATCTTGAATGCCAAAAACCTCCACAACCGCGAGGTGTGCAGCCTCAGGGAATACTTCCTTCATAATGAGTGCGGGATGCATCGCGATGTTGTGGCAGTTGACAGAAACTTCACACCGCTCTCCTTGGCTACTGAGAACTGGCGTAAACCTAAGGTGTTGAGCACGGAAGATCGCATGGACGTATGGAAGAGCAAGGAGCTGCACGGGCGCTTCTACCGGGCCCTACA
The DNA here is from genome assembly GCA_005406045.1 of Adoxophyes honmai. Taxonomy (NCBI): domain Eukaryota; kingdom Metazoa; phylum Arthropoda; class Insecta; order Lepidoptera; family Tortricidae; genus Adoxophyes; species Adoxophyes honmai. Next base: position 10,198 of record BHDV01065512.1, read on the forward strand.
TGGGCCTGATGTAGATTTGCTCGCGTCGGTAAACTGGCTACGCTTCGGCAACCTCTTTGGGGAAACCGAAGGTTTTGTCTGTGCAATTGCTGATGAGGTTGTCAAGACGAATAACTACCGGAAATATATCCTGAAGGACGGTACGGTCGACATTTGTCGGGCATGCCACCGTCCCGGTGAGTCAATCAGGCATATTATTTCCGGTTGTTCTCATCTTGCCAACGGAGAGTACTTACACAGACATAACCTAGTAGCCAGAATTATCCACCAGCAACTTGCTCTTCAATACGGCCTTGTAGAATCTGAAGTGCCGTATTACAAATACACACCGACGCCAGTTCTTGAGAATGGTCGTGCCACGCTCTATTGGGATCGATCTGTTATCACGGACAGGACTATTGTTGCCAATAAGCCTGATATCGTGATAATAGACCGATCACAGCGCCGTGCAGTGCTCGTCGACATCACCATCCCCCATGACGAGAACCTCGTGAAGGCCGAGAAGGACAAACTCAGCAAGTACCTTGACTTGGCTCACGAGGTGACTGACATGTGGGATGTGGATTCGACGATCATTGTACCGATAGTCGTCACAGCAAACGGTCTCATAGCGAAGAGTCTCGACCACCATCTTAGGAGACTCTCGCTAGACGGTTGGCTCAAGGGTTTGATACAGAAGGCAGTACTCCTTGACACGGCACGTATCGTCAGGAGGTTCCTCACTCTGCAACCCTAAACGCCGGTAGCTTGGGCCTTGCTCCGCTGCCGACGGCATCCTAGATTAGGTTTTTTATACTGTGTTTATTTTTTGTAAGTGCATTTTGTATTTTACTTTTTATAATCATTTTGTAAAAAACCTAGTCTAAGACAATAAATGGATATGTGAATAATAATGACTTAGACTTTTGGCCAAGGCTGTAGAGCAAGAAGCAAGAGGCAAATACTAGGCCACAAGAAGCTATACGGGATACTGACTTGTTCTCATTAGTGACCGGTATAGCCTTCCCGCCCGGCACCAGCTCGTGCGTGACGATCTCACCAAGCCTCTCCTCGTCCACGGAGAACGTGAGTTCTAATGTTGAAATGTCTCCCTATAAAAAAAAACAACCGAACATAAAACCGCCTCCTTTTTTGAAGTTGGTCAAAAAGGCACTCTTTCATAATGTAATTCATATCTCAGACGAGCAACTACTTCTGTTGCACAAGCCGAAGGTATATATACATACATGTTTTCACGCCTGTATTCCCAGAAGGGGTAGGCAGAGAACATGAATTCGAAAATCCAGTGCCACGTTTAGCAATTTAAGGGTAACCAGATGGTCAAACGTGATATTGGAGTGACAGGTTGCTAGCCCATCGCCCACAATACCTACACTAACCCTTTCCCAGAGTCGAAGGTATACGTTTTAAAATAAAGTTTCACTTGTAGCGCACAAAAGTGAAACATACATTACTTTTCGATTATTATTTACAAACGACTCGCCTGTCTTTTTACATATAAAACGTTTAGTATAAAACGTTTAGTTTTCTTGTCGTTAGATGCGGTACATCACATTAGAAATGTTTTTCTTGAATCACATTGACAATAAAAAACATCAAAATTACTATGACTATGGACTATGAAATTCTGTTCGCAAGCCTGACTAAATGTTTGCTTACCTGGAAATGTTTGATATAAGTGAGACTGCGGTACAAGTCGCGATCCAGGGAAGGCAGTTCATCGATCCAGCTGTACAGGGCTTGGTTGGTCTGCCCGAGCACTTGGCTCAGGAAGAACGAGGCGAATGGCACGTCTACCACGATGCCCTATAAAAAGAAACATACAATCACGCCTATGTTCCCAATAGGGGAAGGCAGAGCACACGAAAAGTGACACACAAAACCATGAGTAGCCTTCATTACTTATTGCGCTATCTATGGAGCTTACAGTAAAACATACAGACAATTGAACGCTGTATAGATTAAACTAATTCACATTTTGTACCAAAATTATATCCAATTACAAATATTTTGTGCACACTATTATTTATTTCATTTGATAAAGCATAAATGAGATATTTACAGTTTTCGGAGTCTTCTTAGATTTTTTAAATTATTTTTTTAAACAATTTAGTTGATTTTTTGGACGGTGAACGTTTTACCAACTTTATACAGTACTCAATATAAACTAGCGAACAAAAAAAAAACAAAATGCATTTGACATAACTTCCACACACTAATTTCACGTTCCTACTAGTAAGCAACCAACCTCGTACACAGCCTTCCCCAGCATGCGGCCGATGAACTCGAACAGCTGCAGATGGTTGTCCTGCAGGCACGACGTGGGCGCCGGGTACAGGCGCTCCTCGCTCGTCGCGCGGAACAGGTTCAGCGACGGGTCGAACACGCGCTTTATCGTCTCCTCCAGGAACTCTAAAAGTAATAAGGTAAAGCAAATTTCATCACAGAGTTTAGGTAGGTACGGTCCGCTGGCGAGACCTTGCGTGAGGTCAACGGCAAGCAGCTAAGGGTAGAAAGAGACAGTTATATTTTGACGCATAAACATGTTCTTTCGGCTTATTACAGCAAGGCGCGAGATAGACTATAGTTACAATGTCACTGTCTAACTAGAGACGTCAGAAAATACCACCATAGCCAAAATAGTCACCAAGCCCGAAACTCTTAAACTAAACGCGATTTAAGATAAGAGTTATCCGTAGTTATTTCTCATTATGAGTCACGGTAAGTTCATATTCAAAGCTGCCGGTAGCCGTCCTCCCCAGCCAAGCAGTAGTTTGAGGTATTTATGGTACTAGCCTTTGAACACGCCGTCCTGGTTGATGCCCGCCTCATCCAAGCCCTGTTCGTTGATGATACGCACGCGCACGCAGCCCTTGAGCCCGCGCATTTTTATCAGTTAGTCAATGTCATAAATGTCATAACTATCTTCACCAATGACGCGGACGTTGCCATGGTTGCACCGATCACGGTTTTACCGGAAACTGATGTTGCTATGGTTATCTTATAACAATCCCGTCTTAGTTTGATATTCAACATTATTGCACTAATGTTTCGACCTTATTGCATTATGAATGTTCTAAGAAAACTTAACGAATATGGGTCACAAATTAAAGCTCGTGTCTGTACTAGCCTTTGAACACGCCGTCCTGGTCGATGCCCGCCTCGTCCAAGCCCTGTTCGTTGATGAACCGCACGCGCACGCAGCCCTTGAGCCCGCGCGAGGGCAGCGCGGCGAGCTGCCGGTAGCCGTCCTCCACGAGCCGCGCGCGCCGGACGGTCACTAGCGTCGAGCGGCCGCCGCATGCGCGCTCTGTTAGCCCTAACACCACCTGGGGTGAAGGAAGTTTGGTGAAGAATGTCTCATTAGATTTGATGCAGTAAGCAAACTTGTAGCCCGCAGTACGTGTCTATAGCGTACAGTACACGAACCGCGTTATAAATACGAACGCGAATGTTTGAAAAAAAAAATTATGCCATACATAAATAGTAATTTAATTTAAATTAAAGTTATCGTCACAAAATCAACATTGTAATTTTAATTGAACTCAAAAAGTATTTATAATGAAATCTAATACAACATGAACAATATGAATATCAAGCGAGCGTGACAAGATGTGATATGAATGCGAATATTCGTGAAATCCCTGGTTTGAACAAATTTATTTTGGCTGAGTAAAGCCATTTCTTTATTGACGGAGCACTGCCATTGTCAAAAGCGATAAAGCAGTTTGATATAGATATATAAACGAGTTTTTTTTTAAATATAAACTCTTACCTTTTCGTCTGCAACTGCACGTCTGAAGAGCCTGACTCTCTCGCCGTGCGCTATCATATGTGGCGTCTTCTGCACCAATACCTGAAAAAAATCATAGGATTTGTATTAGAATGCTACCAAATGCTGCCAAAATTACGAATGCTTTTCGTAGTACCCGTAGTACAGTGCGATGCACGTGCTAAATTGTGAGCGTGAGGGCAATATTACTGCACGCGTGCGATTGAGATAGATAGCAGCGGGTCAACGCTCGAATTTAGCTGTGCTCCGCGACCGGCCTTTAACGGTTTGTGTGCTCCGTCGACTCCATAATATAGGCGTGAAATTAAACGGATCTATTTAGATTAGCTCGGAATGCTCACATTTCACTATAAATGATTCTCACGGTAGTTTTATGTTTAGAATACAGGGGCGTTTACTTTTCGTAGTCATTTACCTGTTGCGGTTTCTACATTTTCTCAAGATCGTCCATGAATTGTCCCTCGGACATCTTACGCGAAATATTTAATAGCCTTATTTGTGTAACGTTTTGTGCAACATTTGGGAATCCGGGCAAATTTTTCGTAGTATCTTACCTGCTGCGGTTTCTTCCCCTTCTCCAGATCGGCCATGAACTGTCCCTCGCGTATCTCGCGCACCAGCCAGTGGTTGTTCGGCGTGTAGGCGCGCCGGCAGTCGCGCCGGTACAGGACGAGCAGCAGCGTGTGGAGAGACGCGAACAGCTCGTTGCTCTGTATGTTCTTGAGATCTGGCGAATTGGTTTGGGTGTAAAGGCTGAACTAAATCCACCACAAAATAGATGAGTACAAGTCAATCTGTATACAAAGTGAGCTCGAGAAACGCACACATAGACGTCTCACAGACATGATATCTCGAAACCAGTCAGAGTGCTATGGCCGTCCGTTTGAGACGCGCGTCACTTAACGATGTTGCATCGTTTTCAAGAGTCACTATTTAAACTGTCCTAAAAAGTATCTTAACTGAATGCCTTACGAGTGGTTTTCACTAGCTTATATTATGTAAAAAAACTTATTTGAAAATACAAATTTAATATTATAACGCTTTTTAAATGTATAGTCAAGGAAATTGATACCTGTGCCACTTTGAACCTTTTCATAGTGAGTTTCATATTGCTTTGACTAGTAGAAAGTATGGTATGTCACAGTGACATTTCTTGTGAAAAGGTACAAAGTGGCACAGTAATCAATTTCCTTGACTGTACAAGGTGGCTGGAAATTAACAGTAAATATTTTAACCAGTGGTCGGGTATAGGCGCGTATAACCGACCACTACTGGTTAATAAAATAATTACGGTCAACTACTAGTCTATGAATCTGTACACATATATCACTGTGAGTCTAGCACTTGTTATGAGAATGAGAAGCAAAATTAATGTTGTATACTCACCAAATAATTGGTTCATAATAGACTTATACACAAACATATTGAGGAACTGCGACATATTTACAAAGTCTTGTAGTTTGAACGGCTCCTGTTGTTCATACATTTCCATATCATCTAAAATCCTGAAAAATAAATAAGCATAATTACAAAAATGCGTACAACTAAATACGCGAGACTTCAAGAAGATTTGCGAAGATTGCAAGTTATTCATGGGAAAGCTTCTTTTAGCTTTTCCATTAACAGAAAAATACATCCACTGTTACCAGTTGCTAACGTTTGATTAACAGGGAAGTGTATCAAAACAGACAGCGTAGGTACCTTTTTTTTTTTAATAACTATAACTTACGTAACGTAATGCGTCATGCAGTCCGCAAAGAGTATCAGCATTTGAAACTCCGGCGCCGACGTCTTCGTATTAACAGCTAGGAGATCGAGAAATGATTTCAGTCCACAATTTGGTCCCAACGTGCAAAGGAATTGCCACAGAGAGTACAAAATTTCGTCTTGGTTACAAAGACCTGTAAAAAAGATGGCGCTCGTTTATTACGCACTCAGGCTTAAAGCTGTGAAGACTCACAGAAAACGTATATCATTGCGTCGCTTAGGTTCCCTTTTCTCTTTTTCATACCTGTCAAAATGTCTAGTTTCACTTGCGTCATAGTCTGTAACGCCGTGTGATACATGGAACATATTAAAGCTGCTTTGGTACAATCGGGAGAACCCAGTTTCCTGTAATTTTTATTGGCGTTTGCTCTGAAAAGTAAATACATTTCGTCTATCAGAGATGGCAAAATATAGCGGTAGTTCCGATGTTCCAACTTATCACATCTAAATTTCAATGCAAAAATAAGTTGAAAGGTGTGAATTGATAAGAAATATTTCCAAAATAAGAAATTAAGTCGACGTATTACTGTCCCGTTAAAACAGCAAATACTAAAAAAAAAAAAAAATGTAAGGGAAAATGTCAAACAAGAAAGGTATTTTGTTATTACAGATACCTACATGGTGTTCTAAGGGTGTATCTAACCTTACGAGAATAAATTTAAGTGTCTCAATAAGTCACTCGGTATAGTATAGTGTTTTATAAGCAAAAAGCAGTCACGAACGAATTATTCCGCGACTAAATTTTATTCTCCGTTGGTTGAACCGACCCTTAATCGTTTAGGTAAGTTATAGGACAGGGGCTGAAAGTGTTTTTAACAAAAATCACTTACCTGTTAGTTCTAGCCTCAAAAGCTCTCCTTATAATAGCTGCAGGATTATTGCTCTGCACGGGAGTCGAAGGCTGGGAAGGGCCCGCCCCCTCCTCCCCGTTCACGCCCGCATCAACCATCTCCTTCAGCGGTGTTGCCAGCATCTTCTTCAGCAGCGGAGCACCCCATAGCAGGGAGAGTTGGGTCCGCAGGTTCCCCATGGCCGGGGGGAGATACGCGTCGAAGCTCTGCGAGAACCAACCGAGGACCGGATGCCAGTTGCTGAGGTTGCCTTTCTTACAGACGACGTACTGCTGGCACGAGTCGAGGAAGCGGGTCACCACTAGCTGTTGGACGGGAATGGATTAGTTGAAAGAATGAGAATGTTCGTGAGATATGATACGTATCTTTTGATGGAAAAATATTGAGAAAAACACTGAGATTATAATGCATTCGCTTAGAAACAGTCGCCTTTGCGTTGCGCCGCCTTGGCGCGTGCCGCTCCTCATCAAAGGATGCGACCACCTAGACTAAAGAAGAAAATTAACATCTTAGTATGGATTCAGAATGTGATGATGCTGAATCTATTTTAATGCAAATGGTGGTGACTCCGACACTTCTAGCGATGAAGAATAGTGTGTATTGTTTAAGAACATTATTTTAAGTTACGGTATTTTGAACTTTATTTAGGTATATCACTTTTATTTAAGTTTTAAGTATTTAAGTTCATGTGTATTGATGTGCCTCCTGAGGCTTAATCAAATAAAAGTCCAGGTTTCCAGCACACCACGATTATTATGTATATTGTTAAATGAACATGAACGAAAGTATTTACATATGATTTTTGAATTGGAAATTAGATATAAGACTACAGCAAGATTACTCCACGATTCTTCAGCCACCTCAAGATCAGATCTGTCTCCCTTGACAGCCTTCTGGGAGTGTCCAAGTTTTAAATACGGCCGGCGCGTTCCATCGGTAGCCAGCCAGTACCAAAGAATAAATTTCGACACTCCTGCCGATGGCGATTCTTGACGCCACACATGCATTACAACATACGCGTGGGGGTGTACCGTTCATAATAAGCGATTGCACTATACGTTTCTATCGGAAAACAGCGCGAAAAACCACTGAGATATGCTAAACCCATCGATGCATATAAAGGTTTGATTAGCGTCTTTCTAGTGCGATACTATCGTAGCGACATGCGACGCCAACTTTTCTGGTCAGTGCTTAGAAGCTGGAACCTTGACTCACCACAAACGTAGGGTAGTAGCTCTCCGCCATAGCATGCTCGCGCTCCGAATGCGCCAGCTGCACGAGGTTGGCCAGCAAGCACAGCGCGTAGTTGCCTTCCAAAGTGTTGAACACTATACGCATGTTCTGGTCGGTGCTCAGAAACTCCAAGCATTTGTCGAACATCGCGTGTGTCCGGAAGACGGTAATGGACTGAAAATAATACATTTACATACATACATATTCTCTCGCCTGTATTCCCAAGAGGGGTAGGCAGAGCACATGAATTCAAAAATCCAGTGCCACGTTTAGCAATTTCAGGGTAACCAGATATTTATACGTAATGTTGCAGTGACAGGTTGCTAGCCCATCGCCCACAATACACTAACCCTTTCCCAAAGTCGACTCTTACGACACCCACGGGAAGAAAGGGGGAAGTGCTATTCTAACCCGGCACCACACGGAGAATAATACATTTGACATTTTAAAAAGATATCTGACCACACTCTCGAGTCTAGAACAACACTTCTCGGTTTCTTCTGGGGATGTCGTAAGAGGCGACTATGGATAAATAGGTTTAGGTATGCTTTTGGCGAGAGACTAGCATCCTGTCACTATTGTACTCAACTCACAGACTTATATCGAAATAGATAGCTCAAGTGTATGTACTTCGCGTGCCAAAAGGGAGCCAAAAGCAATGACTCCTTAGATTAGGTTTAACGTCCCAGAGACAGGACAACTTGAATAAGGCGGCGTCACTTTTGAATCGGTTTCACTCGGACGGTCTATTCCCATCACTAAAACGCCCATGTAACGTTATAGTACTTATAGTGGGTAGAGTAAAAGTGGCACGCTTGGTTTTCATACAAATGCAGGAACTCGCGGTATCTATTTCGATATAAGTCTGTGATTTTACCTATTAACTTTGGTCCTAAAAATATGCTAGAATTGGCTGCCAAGCGTGATATATTCGTGGTTTCGACTATGTAGCGCTTCGGACGCTCTGCCTACCCTGTTTAGAAACATATGAGTGATGTATGTATATACTGGCTCAAGTTTCCTAAAGATATTTTGGTAACAAGGGCACCATTGTCATTTTATGCGTCATGAGGGCAATAGATAAGATTAGGAGTTTACTTGATCTAACACAAAGCGATTATTGTCCAAAACGGTTACAAGTCTATCAGTATCCTGAAGACTAACCATATGTAGATTTCTAGTTATCTATGTATTCTCGTTTGCACAGAAATTCAAGAAAAAATCTTCTTTACAAGTCATATCAGTATTGATTGTAAAAGAAATCATTTTCTCAGTCACATGAAAGCGCGGAATAGTGCGCAAGACCACAATGTCACATCTAATATCAATTTTGGATTATAATACACAGACACAGACACACACATATAATATTCAATTCTCTACTACTACTCAAAGGTTGACTGGCAGTGATCCTTTTAGAGACAGTATATTGTTTTTGTACAATAAAGAGTTTTTTACTTTATAGTCTATCTCGCGCGTATTTCTAACTCCAGGGTTGCTGTGATAAGTCTGATAAGACTGCAGTTCTTAAACTTCACAAGTTGGCAGTCCCATCTAAAGCTCACAACAGGGAATATTACCACTGTTCCCACTCACCTCTGGCGATATCTGCTGCATGTGGTACACGAGCGTGGGCACGGAGAGTATCTGTATGATGTACATGGTGAGCAGCTTCTCGGAGAACTGCGAGGACACCAGCGGACGGAGTGAGAGCGTGACCACGGCGGTCAGCGCCACGTTCTTCAGGCACACCTTCTCACGGCACAGGCCACGGAGGAGGAGGGACTGAAAAAAAAAAGCATTTCACGTAAAAAAAAAAAAATTAGGTAATTTTAGGCGGCAGGTTAGCATTAGCAAAGTCACTTCTAGCATATTTTAATAACAGAAGGTTATTGTAATATATTATTAATGAAATTACAGAAGGTTATTATCATTATAGTATACTAGCTTTTGCCCGCGGCTTCGCTCGCATTAAGTTCGGAATGACACAGAAGAGATCTCGGATTTTTTATAATCCATCACTT
>BHDV01065513.1:0-26187 GCA_005406045.1 Adoxophyes honmai
CTTACGAAAGTTTATAAACTTCCTAGGAAATTTATAAACTTACAGAATGTGTTATTTTCCGGTGACATATACAGGGTGGCCTAATTATTTTAACCAGAGGTCAAGTATACGCGTCTGAATACTAATAATATTCTAAAATATTTCCTGAAATTTTCATTATTGACCTAGTGGTAAACAAATGTTTCCTCGCTTTTCAAGTCATTGCGCCCTGCGTTTTATCCACGTTACGTTATTCGGGGCGTACGCAGCCGTAATAGTTCGACATTGCGTTGATACGCAGTGGACTAAGAGTCTTAGTAAACGAAAGACTGGACAATATTTTCAGTTTTTTTTATGAAAATTCTGGGAAAAGACTTCATAGAGGTTTTCAGACGTGTACACCCGACCACCGATTAAAATATTTACGATGAATTTCAGGCCACCCTGTATAATAAAACTAATTTTAAATGTATAAAAAGCAAAGGGAAAGGGAAAGGGTTGGTGTATTGTGGGCGATGGGCTAGCAACCTGTCACTACAATATCACGTTTGACCATCTGGTTACCCTGAATTTGCTAAACGTGGCACTGGATTTTTGAATTCATGTGCTCTGCCTACCCCTCCTGGGAATACAGGCGTGAGAATATGTAGGTATATGTATGTATGTATATGTATGTATGTATATAAAAAGCAGAAAACTGCGGGCCAGGTGTTCATTATTATTTTAAAGAGATCTCGAATTATGTTTACAACTCATTTCCAGTGTTTCATTCGGATGTGTACTCAGAGTGGAAATACTCGTTGTTTATTATAATAACTAAACCAATCGTAATGTTGATTTATACCAACCTGAAGTGAATAAATAAAATAGTAGCCTACTTTGGTCTATTCTACGATTAACATTAATTGAAAGTTCATATTAGTAACTAATAATACGATCTAGTGCCCTGCAGTGGGACGTATATTATAGGCTGGCGGCTGATTGAATACGATCTAGGCAGACTTATTTACACCGGTCCAGTTTACAACCTACTCTGTGCTAACGATACATCAGAAAACACAAATACGTCAATTTAATCATAAGTTATCAACTTTAATGCCTAAATAGGGGTCGTGTAAGTCGTCCAAAATTGCAAATGAGGTTAAAAATACAAATTGTAATAAACCTCCATGAATATTTGGACAATGGGCGGATATCTTCTGCAGCAGTTATAGAAGCAGTGTTGCCAGATCGACACTACTTCCTTAATGCGGATTTAACATTTCTACCCTTAGTAAAGGGGGTTGTCCCAGAGATTGAGAATGAACTTATGGATATTGCCTCCTGCGGAAATACGTTATAAAATATATTAGAACCATTTTCAAGAGTTCGAAGTGGAATGCGGATTCGACACCAAAAAGTAAGCTAAAAAGCGGGAAAGAGGTGGGTCTGGCAATATTTTGAACGTTTTATATGATCTAATACCCTACAACTAGATTTTTTTAGAGTGTGGCTATAAGTCTGCCCAATCAGGTTTTACAGCGGATGAGACATTGCTCGTGGCATGTGTCGTTCCCGCGTGTAGGTGTCTCTTCTAAGACTGCAATCGAGACAAGTTTAATCGCGTTCGGTCGTGTCAGAAGCTTAAGAGGGCGCACACATTTTTTACGAACGTAATATAAGATCAGGCGGGGGAAGAGAAATTCAGGGGCAGGGCAGGGGTAAGAGGCACCACAGACCATAACTCGTCGAGTTATGAGTGATTATGGTCTGTAGAGCCCTCTTATCCCTGCGTTTCTCTTCCCCCACCTGACCTTAGTGGTTTTGGACCAATGTTTAAAAAATCGTGAAAAATAAACTAACTCATATTTAGCCATGAAAAAAATATAGTTAGACTAAACATATTCTGTAAATTTACAGTAAAATTGTTTCATTTGTAATTACATTAAAATCAATGAGAAAAAAAATAAAGTAATGGTTCAACTTTGAAATTATGTAAAATGATATTTGAATAATAAAAACCAATAATTTGATTCATGTTACTCCGTTAATCCCCAGTAGACTATATTGTCTATCAGATAATAACAAGTTTATATCGTTTATGGTAAATTTTAATGGAAAATTTTCAAGTGAAAGACAGCTCTGACGCGTATTTTTGTGAAAACCCTTCAACAAATTGGCTCAGTAAAAGAAATCTGTGTTGCTAATAAAATATTTTTTTCCGTTAATCCCTAGAAAAAGAGTTTATTTATATGTTACAGTAGTTTTTCTTTAAAAACTTAAGGATTTATAGCTTTCTAAAGCATTTGAAAATCATCAAAATCACCGAATTTTGTTTGCACGCTCTTAAGGGGGTTCCTGCAGCTAACTTTTACGTCTAAAATAATGTTCACATATAAGAAGAAACAAGGGAATCTAACAGAACTGTTGATAAAAGTCCAAGTTAGACAGGGATAGATGACAACTTGCGATGAACATACACACGTGCACATTATAATGCTCAGAAGTAAAAATCGTTAAGTCAATAAAATGGATACTAGAGATGGGTGAAAATTTGCACTCAGAATCACCTCATGTAAATTTATACTACATTAAAATGTTACAGAGCTGGCGTGAAAGTAGATATAGTAACTAGAATAGAAAGAAGTATGCTTGGCTGGTTTGGTCATGTAGAGAGGATGGATGAAAGAAGATTGACTAAACAGATCTACGCTGGAAGTGTGAATGGATGTGTTGGGAGGGGAAGACCTAGACGGACGTTCCGTGACCAAATCGCGGACGTTTTAGAAACAGGTCAGGTCAAGAGGAGGAGGAACGAAATCGACGAGCATGTATGAAAAGACTAATGAATGTGGATGAAGCAAAAGAGGTATGTCAGGATCGTAGCAAGTGGAACAAAGTGGTCTCTGCCTACCCCTGTGGGAAAGAGGCGTGACGGTATGTATGTATGTATGTATGTATGTTAAAATGTTAAAATCGGGGTGGTATGAAACGTATCAATTTCTTAATCATAGTCTAAGTGTCTGTACCAAGACTAGCTTTGAAAGATTACATACAAAATTTATTGTACTTACTAGATTTCGAAAGCTCTTGTAACTTGAAATAATTCTGGAGAAAAAAAACTGATTTACAGTACTGTAGTAAAATAGTGTAACCGTCTTTACGAACTTCGCGTTTAAGTGGATTCGCCCCCTTAAGCTCACTTTAGCTCGTTGAGGCCGTATTAATTAGTCGGTCAATCTTCGTCATTTGGTTATTAGCCAGATCACGCAGGCATGCTAAGCTACACTCAACAGCACACGTTAAAATTTTAACTGTCCAGAAGCAGAAATTATGTGAATTAAATGGAACTTGACATATTTTTGAACATGAAACTGTTGATGAAAAATACGTGTAACTCAAGTCTTTGTTCAAGTTCAGTACGTCTAGTGTGTTCAAAACGATCATGCAGTCGATAACGATTTCGTTTGTGAGTTATCACAAAATTGTATGGAAACTGAGACAACGCGTCCAGCGGAACGTTTGCACAACTGCCGCGGTCGCGTCTCCATATAATACACGGTAATTCGCAAACGAAATCGATGTCGAATTCATCATCGTTTTGAATGCACTAGACGCTCTGTTCGACATGTTTCGGGCTAGTTCGCGGCAACTGCACGCGAGTGAGTTAGAGTTGAGACGTGAGTTGTACGTATTTTTCACTTTCACATAATTTGATCTCGTTGTCATCATGTACCGTGCCGGGTTCACGAAAAATCTTGAAAAGTACGATACACGCTCCGTGTGACATAACTTTACGTGTCATCGGTACGTGAAATTGTTAAGGTATAGTTAGTAAGGTAAAAGTAGCAATGCTCGACGCCTCAACGCCCAGTAGATGGCACCCACCTGTCACCTGTCTTACTATGACATAAGGTTGCAAGTGCCAAGTATTGGGTTAGTGTCCAGCACAGGGACGTTTACCTTACTAAACTTCTACAACCGTTATTTACGATTACAAACCAAACAGGACATCATGTCAGGTTGGATTCAACTCCACGGTAAGAAAGTGGCCAATTACTTGACTATTGCAATAGGTGTCATCTTATGAGATCAAAAAGTTAGCGTGATAGTTTTCCGGTAAATTGATCTATTAATACTGTGTGTGTATGAAGGAGTTTCTAAGCAATTAGAAGGAGGCCGTAATAACTATAATCCTAAAGTCGAAACACAAGCGTTCTGAGCTGAAATTCGTAGTAGGTAGGCACGAGCAAATGTGATCAAAATAATTTAACTATCAGTAAGTTCGCTAAACCCAATTAACTTTCATAAACAGTCTCTTTCAGCCAATTTTATTTATGCAATAGATTGAAAAGGCATAAACTAAAGTACGTTACCACTGATTGACTTGGATATACCAAACTCGCAAATGTCAGAGGGTAGAAAGATCGGTTTTCGAGTCGCAGTAAATAGTTGATGAATAACGTATGAGGCAAGCCGATCTCGATGTTCGAGAACATTCCCAATTCAGGAGCTAGGGCTGTCAGCGAATTCATTAATTATTTAACCTGTTTGTCATGTGTTTTTGCAGCAATTTATCCGAATAACCGTTGCGGATAGTTTTCCAATTTATTTTAATAAATAACATCGATGCGGTGGTTATTTGGCTAGCCGGAGTTAGATAAATATGGCGTACATGGATACACTAGCAATGTGCGGTTTGACTTTAAGCCGCAATTACGCTGATTCGTTCGCCAAATTTTGCATTCGGTGTGCAACTACTGCCAAGGCCTAACTTGGTGACGGTGGTCGACGGATAGTAAAAAACGATGCTCCTTGGCAGAAGTAGTTTGGAGCATGTGTGGCGACTGCATTCGATGAAAGATTCGATGTGATTGCCCCTTTAGAATGTACCTATCCATAAAGTGAAACTAGTAGGTGGAGACTAGCTAGTTAAGTCTGGTCTAGACTAGTGTTCCATAGGACTCGAGCCTTTTAGCTCTTTTCTTTAAGGTTGGCTTCGATTTTAAAGCCTAGAGGGCTGAAAGCCTAAAAAGCTCTTTAGCCCCAAGCCTTATTATATTCGGCAGCCTTGACTCTCGGAGCTCGTAACCCTAATAAAAGGCTATATATTATTAGACTTTAAAGTCCTTGTCAAAATATTGAGACTTAAAATATTTTAGCCTTCAAGCTTCTTTAGGCTCCGAGACTTAAAAATATTTAATTGATATTTTAAAAATATAAGAACATAGAAACAAAGCTATGACATTTTTTAAATGTTTAATGAAAAAAAATATTTTATCGGTTAAGTGTTGAAGAAGAAATCAGGGGACTACGAAGCGTTGTTTACACTATTATAAAAAGGCTTAAGCCTTAAAAAAAGCTAAAATCCTTAAAAAAAGGCTATAGCCTTTTTTAAGACTACAGCCTTAAAAAAAAGGCTATGGCCTTTTTGAGACTACAGCTTTATTAAAGTCACTAGCTTTTTGAAACCCATTCCATTAAGCCAGCTTTAAAAAGCCCTCTGGAGCTTTAAAATTTGGGCTAAAAAGGCTCGAGTCCTATGGAACACTAGTCTAGACCAATACGGAGATCCCTCTAGGCGGTTGTTAAACGTGAAGACCGAAGTCCAATTGCTAGGCGCTGGGAGTTGTATTTATGCATCTCAACTGAGAAACTTTGCAAGCGCACTGTATATATATAGCTGTATTAACATCGGGGTCTCTTTGGCAACATTTGCTGTTGCAAATAGTCACTTCAAAAGTCCTTGCTTATAATGATCACTAAAGAGTCTCACTAAAAGTGAAGTACTAGTTGAACGAGCTGTTGGTGACGAGCTGTGTTTTATGAATACCTACATTAAATGTTTTGCGTTTATATGTACCTAAGTAAGCGTCGAGTTGCCAGACGCATAATCTCGGCTACTTAATTTAAACATGGCGGTTGCAACTGTTAAGTTAGTTAACGCTCTAAGCTACCGTTATAAAAACTTTGTGAAGTCAATCTACATAAAAAATGAGTTGACAACCCTCGAGCCGACGGCGCCCGTTTATGAGTGGTTAATCCGCTTTACATGATAAATGTAAGAAAATAGCTTTTAACATTTCAACGCTAAAATAAAAAGCTAAAGAAAATTAATGTCATGAACTTAAGCAGAATGACAAAATATTCTTAACTCAAAACAAATGTGCGAAGAAAATATCTCAGTAATAAAATTCATAGGTATATGGACACAGATTTCGAGCTACCACTGTCAAAGATTCTTTAGAATCGTCTCGGAATACGATTCGCTGCGAATCCAAAGCAGTCATTGAATAATAAGGTAATTGCCTCAATTGTTGGTATAAAAGCAATTTGGATATCCGATTAAATAAAATATATTGGAAAACTGCCATTACGCAATAGCCATGAGATGCAGCTCACTTGAATTTTATGCAAAATTGCCTTTTTACGACCGCGCGCCGTGTCCCCGACCTACAGATAGTGCCTCTAAAAGATGTCCATTTTACGAAGACCCCGGAATATGCATGCGAAATCTCTTGAAACACCTGGAAAGCAAAGAGCCGGAGGGATTTTAGTAGGTCTCGTTTAGTTGGCGTCAAAACTAGCAGCTGCTTCCCAATTTCTTGATGCAGGAGTATGGAAACTTGCTTGAGGAAGTTGAAAGTATTACTTAATTAACTGTTCGTCTCGTAAAGCCGAGAAATAACTTTGACAACACAATTTGCTGCCTGCTGAAATATTACATGAAGAAGGGATTGAAATATAAGTAGAAGTCGACTCGCGAACAAGTTTGATGAATGTGAATTAAGTTTATTGTTTAGAGTTCGAGTGGAAATTGCACGTAAACTTTTGCGGTTGTGCAACAAAATTTTCCGCATTTTGTGCTGCGGTTCCCGTGGCGATATTTGGCAGAGCTGTTTAATTTTATGTTCAATTTATCTGAGCAGACGCGGACGGATTTTTCACCGAGTGGACGTTAGCGAGCGGGATAAAATTGCATCATCCCAGTAAAACTTCATCTCTTTAGGTATATCATCTTGTTCGAGCGACGGGTAAAATGGTTATCACTCTTTCGGAGCAAAGTAACGCTCATCTGTTTTCACAACAGTTCTTGGAGTGTGGTGGGTGCTGTTTACCTAGCCAGCCACGTTTTTGTAACGGATTGCTTTAATTTAACTCCCACCCCTCATCGGCACCCACTTTGCACCTTCCCATTGCACGAACTATTTACAGTAGGTCAGAATTGAGTTTAGAGCTAATTAGAATGCTAAGAAAATATGTTTTTTTTTAGAAAAAAACAGGTTTTTGAACTCAAAATCATGAGCGTCATAGATTTATATTGAAACAATGTTGTCCCCACTTTGTCATCAAGTTGCGCTTCGGCTCTCCAGTAGAACTTTATCACAATATCTTACTGAAAGAATTGAGACAAATTAGACTGGACTTACGAGTATTACTTTCTTATTGTTACAAATCGGGAAAAAAGTGCATTGGAGAAGCTTTTTCAAACGCAAGTTTTTTCATTATAACACATCTGCTTACTAAAAAAGGAAACCAGTGACTTTTACGCTCAAAGCCATTAAATTATCGTCCCTAATTATTCTTAGGGAGGACATACCATACTAAGCTAAAGGCAAAATATTCCCCGTCCCTTTAAATTAGCGTCACATGTGGGGCCAGCGCTGCGGGAAGCCTGATTATTGAGGCAATGATAAAATTTAATTAAAAAATTAACGACAGTTTTTATGAAAACAGAAAATTTAATAAAGTAAAAAGCGCACAATAAAAAGATGTTTATCTATTACAAGTTTTTCTATTAAGTCTGGCATTCCTTTAATAATAATTTGTTACATCATAATCTATACTAATAATATAATAAAGCTGAAGAGTTTGTTTGTTTGTTTGTTTGTTTGTTTGTTTGTTTGTTTGTTTGTTTGTTTGAACGCGCTAATCTCAGGAACTACTGGTTCGATTTGAAAAAATCTTTTTGTGTTGGATAGACCATTTATCGAGGAAGGCTTTAGGCTATATAACATCACGCTACGACTAACAGGGGTGAAGAAATATTGGAAAATGTGGAAAAAACGGGGGAAATTTGTCACTATTCCACGCGAACGGAGTCGCGCGCACAGCTAGTATTTTATATAATGAATAATAATTTTTGTGTGTTGAAGCCAATAGTCGACTATGCTCGTACTTTCTAGGATATCTAGATATTAGACTGTAATTGGTAGTGCATACGTGCATGTCTTGAATTTCAGTAGTTTTCTATTAAAAATACAATAGCAGGAAAAGTAGTTATAAAATCGCATTTAAAAACCTAGTCGGTACTCGCCCACTGTTATTTGGCACCGCCACCCCGCCACCCAGTCCTAATTGTGCGGTGGCTCTTGTTTTCTACAATAACACAACTATTGTGTTAATTGTTCCCAGTGATGAAGGAAAACGTGTTAAAAGAACTCTAGTACTTGCAGTCAATTGTTTCGGAGAGAGCCTTAATTGTGTGGTCGTATTGTCTGTTATTCGGATGACAATTGCGAGACCACAAAACAAGGGCAGGATTTGTTTTCAAAAGGGACTAAGGGCCAGTTCACACTAGCGATTCTTTTCGGCCACTTTAAGGCGATGCGAGATCGCGGCGAGCAAGCTGCGATATCGCCGCAATTGTTTATGAGGCAGAACTTGCTCGTCGAATGCTCGCGGCGACTATTTTACCGCAATATGATCGACGCGAGCACGCGGCGAGCGAGCTGCCTCATAAACAATCGCGCCGATATCGCAGCTTGCTCGCGGCGATCTCGCATCGCCCAAAAATATCCGAAAAGAATCTCTAGTGTGAACAGGCCCTAAGGATGTTAAGGTGAGACAATTTCGGCAACATTGTATCCGCTGCAGGCTTAGTTTTATAATGTTGCCAGTTACTTAGTCTGTAGATTCTAAGTAGTAGCGTAGATTCTAGATTTAGGTGGCATTTATACAGTAGTTCACTTAATGCGGTCGCTGTACTTGTTCGTAAATACGTCGGTCAACTATCGTCTTTACGAGTACATTAGACTATCCGCCTACGACCGTCGCTTAGTCAGGCTGTCACAGTTGTCGATCGTCGAATGCGGCTGATTACCGTGTTCTATACACTTTTGCAGTCGCCACATGCAAGGTGAAAGACTCAGTGTTCAACCATGAGTTGTCCGGGATTACAACTGCTATTACAATTACTACAAACTGCGTCCTCCTACCTCAGGACACAAACTAACTCCATGCTAAGTTTCACAGATAGATTTGACAGATAGCTACTAACTTAAGAGGATAGGAGTCGCACCACTTTTCCATACAAACGTAGTCTCCTATTTTCTCCCTGAATTAGAGCAAATTTTTTTTTCATTAAATTTGTATCTGTTGTGGCTATGATTTACTTTTATCGATTTTCTAAATAAAAAGCTAGCTTTCCGCCCGCGACTTCGTTCGCGTAAATTTCGGATTTTGGGGTCGTAGGTTTCTGAGCCTATTCATTACAAACAAACAAAGTTTTCCTCTTCATAATAATTAGTGTAGATGTAGATATCTAAACCCAAATATTTAACAGAACCCTTTTTTTTTTCAATTTAAAATTTAGCCTATGTTACTCGTGGATAATGTGGCTTTCGAATGGTGCTAGAATTTTTAAAAACGGTCGAGTAGTTTCTGAGCCTATTCATTACAACCAAACAAACAAACATACAAACAAACAAAGTTTTCCTCTTTATAATATTAGTGTAGATAATGCTGTGATTAATTTCGTAACTACCCTGTCGTTTGGTAGTTTAAAATAAAGTTGCTATGGACACTTGGGGGTTAGGTATTTGGTGACCTGACCCACTAGTTCCGTCTGATTTGGACACCAATCGGCTTCACATATTTATAAATCTGTTAGCACTCTTTTATTGACATAACAATGAGTTATATTCGAGATAAAAGATAAACTTCTGATTGTTCGAACAGATGAGGTTATGTTAAGTAGGTACCTATTCTATGGGTCATTGTCAAGCCTTGCAATTTTTTTCGCCAAAAAATGAAACACGTGATTTATAAAAATCAAAGGTATATTACGACTCTTACTCTAACTTGCAACAGAACTGAGTATCATTCAGAGATCAATTATTCGAAAAAAACGATTTAAAACGAAAGTTTTAAGTTTCTTTTTGTATATTGATTTTTTTTCTGCATCGTCGTGCATCATTCCATTTTTCCTCCAAAGCTTATTTTGTATGTTTTTGTTAAATATTCTACAGTTTTTTTTTACCTGTACAGAATTTACGTTTAAACATTTACTATTCAGTCACTAGTCATTTACGGATAAAACAAAAAAGGAATCAGAAGCTAGTTATTAAAGTTGTAATAAAAAAATAAACCAAAGTACAAGAAATCAATCAAAATACAATCATTTATCGTTTGGGTGTACAAAAAGTCCACCAAAAAGACGTCCACCGAATGGACTTTTTCCGCAATATTATTCACAACACCAGCCATTTAAAGTATTATTCAAAAGGCAAGGCATATTTACAATGTTTGATTGCTTAACTAATTATTAAAAACGTTTGGTGGATTTATAGCGATCTACTTACAAAATACAGCAGTAACCGGAAAGACAATTCAACATTGACACCACCAAATATTCTTGTTAACACAACAATATCGTCTGCTGCGCACAAGTCACGGCAAAATGGATGCTAACAGGGATAGTACGATAGTGAATGAGTTAAATTATATGTCCTGGTCTATTCATTTGACATTTCCCTAATTTTTCTAGAATTTAAAGTAATGTCCACCAAAAAGACAAAAAATGTTGTGACAAGATTCAATGATGCAAAAAATGTGTTTTATTTCCATCTAATTTTTTAAATCCTATTAATGTTAAATGGAAATCATACATAGATTAGGAAAAAATGACATTTTTGTACAATAATAAAACAGATGTATTTTTTTAAAGCCACATTCTATTAACAGGTGGAACCCGGACAGTCCACCGAAGTGGACTTTCAGTTACATTTGTGGTGATAAACAAAACAAATAATTACATTTATAGAAAATATGACATAGTATAGTCTAGTACGTTTCATGTACTTTATAGTTATGATGTAAATTGAATGCAATTATTAAAAATGTCTTATAAATTACAAATGGACATGTTTTTTTAGGGTTATGACAATGACCCCTAGATAGACCTTATTTTTTATTACCATACTCTCTAGGGCTATTTGAAATTAAAGTTTTGATAGTATTGGCAGTTCTATGATGAGTTTCTTTTGCGTCGATAGTACATAGATAGCTGAAACTTTAAGCTTTTAAAAAAAAAAATTCAGAGACAAAAATAAACAGTAAACAAAGTGATAAGTAAACGGAAAACTCTACCCGATTTTTAAACCCATTAAATTGCATTTAACTGCCGACTTTTGCCGGGCTAAAGAGCCGCCATCAACCCTCCGGGTTAAAAATCAGTTTATTCAAATAACGCACTAAACGACATTACAAGGGTTTCGTGGGGTTCCCTAAAAAGGATAAATGTTAATAATTAAACGAAAGCTCATGGGTCTGCGGGCGAGGGGATAGTGGGAATTACCTCGACGGTCGTGTCGCGGTCTTGTTGTTTATGAGAGCTATTTATAACTTTGAATAGGCGTATTTAGTATTAATAAACGATTAAAATGCATTCCGGGTTAATAAATTTGTTATTAAGTTTGGGAGTCTTTTGGGCGAAACCATCAGGGACTGTTGTAGGTTAGTTGGAATTATTTTCACTCGGCTCTTCTAATTTGATTCATGTAGTAGGTAACTTATACATCTGTCGTAATTAACCATTCGGCGCAAAATTTTCCGAGTGGAGGTTGTTATTGGAAGGGCTTAGTTTACCTTGCCTGTGTAAGGTTTGATTTTCTTCTTATAGGTATTACCTTGTACTATTATCTATTCTGTGGTATTACTAATATCAACCATTTTGTAAATAGGTATTTTCATTTACAGCTACTTTTGACATTGCTATCTCTCTCTTTTCTCTTTGTGTGTGGATGTGTATTCGAAATCCAGTCCGGTGCCTAGTTCGAGGACTGCACGAAATCTGATCGATAGTTTTTAACACATACTAACATTGAAGTTTGCAACCAAAATTTCGGATGTTTCAAGTTTCAACTTATAAGTTGGTTATGTTATATTGTCCCTGATCGGGAAACACTGGTCGGTGGCATTCATGTCGCGCAAAGAGGAAACTTTACCATGATTGGAGAATTATACTTCAATTTAAGTTTATTGTTAGGTAACGAGTTCAGAACTTTGACAAAGACTTAATTGGAATTTACGTTTGTTACTCCTGTCTAACGTTTCATATTATGTTGGAACTCGCACGTCAAATGGAAGTAAGATTATTAATGTCTACAACATGTGATGGGCTGCTCCTTTTGCAATGTTTTGTTCAAAATGAGGATATTGCCGTTTTCCAAGGAAGATTTGAAGTATTGGTAAAATAACGAGGGAATACGAAGTATAATATGAGAGTAGACATAACTGACATGCCATGTGAGTTAGCTGTTTCCGATAAGTAAAGTTTTTCCGATATTTGCTTGTCTGTTTTCGTACCTTAGGTCAATTATTTCTTGATATGAGACAATGATTGTTATGACACACTTACAAAAGCTGATGTCAAAAAATTAAGATCAAATAAGCACGAACATTTTTTGTCCGTGTGATAAACAAAAAACTAAGTCAAAAGGCCCATTATATTGGCATAGCTGATAATAAACATCAAATTGCTAAAGCTTATTTAATTTTCATTCCCGAGCGCCCTGAGACCGTAGAATAAGAAAAAAAGCGTAATCTTTTGAGTTAAAAAATAGTTTATTATTATAGATTAATTTAGAACTAAAATGTTCAGAAACAAACGCTCAAACACCAGCATTGCTTTAGTCATGTCAGGGCTGAGTTCGATCCACATTCATTAGTGTCTGCTTTCAATTTTATTCCCATTTGGATTCTCTGTAAATTGTTAATCTCGACGAGAACAATTAAAATCATATTATTGACTGACGCTTTTAGTTGCATGTAGGTATATTAGAATTTGTGGTATGCCGGATCATCTATTATGATTTATGGCCACTAGTGTGGTATGACATGGGATACTAGGTAATCCAAACTAGTGAATGCCATGTTTGAAACCAGATTAAGTATAATCATTTCATAATATTATTTACTGTATTGTGTGGGCTTAGAATATCACCTCTCCATTTCTTGCGTGGATGTCGTAAGGAGCGGCAAATGGAATAGGTAGGTATAGGTCTGTTTCAAGCGTCAGGCTAGCAATCTGACATTATTTAGTTCTTTCATCTATGTCTTAACCTTATGTTAAATGTGCCTACGAAACGTGAAATAGTCATAGATTGGGCTATATAACGTTTTCTGTGCTCTGTCTACCCCATTTAGGAATACAGACGTGTAGTACCCTGTCATTAGCAATTCTAACGGAATTTAGCACTTTTATCGAAATTTAAACCTAAAGTATTTTTAAAGGTTGCTTTAAAACATGAAATAGGCATAGTTATGGCTAAGTTAGGTACTATAGTCTAACCTGCGCGCAACTTGTGCCTTGCTGTACTAAACATACAGAGTCTTTTTATCAAGAAAACTATGATTTATTCTATAATACAACATACAACAGGGAGTAACACAAATATCTTCAGAAGATAGTGATCCTTTAAACATTTCGTTGTTCCAAGAAGCGGAGTTGAACTCATTTACCTTTGAAAATTGATTAAGAGCCTCTGAGATAAAACCTCTAAGGCTAAGTTAGATTAAATTTACGATAAATTTGAAAGGCGTAGAGTAGTTTGCGATGGTAGTTATTTGATCAAAAAATTTGATATCACAAAATACCTAAATTAATTTGCAAATGAGCGACATGAGCAGTCAAATGTAAAAATATGTAACTATCTACTTAAAGTTTGAAATATAAGTTGGTGGTGTGGAACTGTTTCCTTTGCCCGGTATTGTTAGGGTCTGTGGTTAAAAGTAGATGCCAAGCTGAGTTCTCGAGGTCAGGTATTCGCAGTAAGCGCTCTGTGAAGTTTTACTTTCTTAGAAAATAATATTTTTTTATGTTATCACGACAGAGTGTTTTAAGTCTTCCTTAAAAACCTGCTTGATTCTCTGCAAAGGAATTTCCAAAGGAAGGAAACATTCGAAAATGTTCTGTTGGTGCCTAAGTTTAGATATACCAGAAACAATTGGAATTACACTCGCGAGCAAAAGTATTGCATCACTTTGCATTTTTTCGATTGCACCCAATATGTTTGTAATTTGGTTTATTTGTTAAAAAAAATTGAATGCAATTATGTTTATTGGAATATTAGCTACATAAAAAGCTATGAATCATAAATATCGGCTCAGGATTTTTCAACTTACAGCCATTTTCCTGGTTTGCGAGCCTAAACGTGCTACGACTTGCCCGGATGACCGCACATTCGCGCTGACTTTTGACCCCTATTGAGAGATATTTTCTTATCAGCCACTTTTCAGAAATTGATCGGTACACACCTCCGCATATTATCCTGCGGAAAACCTATGGAAAAAGTGGAAACCACCGAAGCCCAGGTCGCCGTAGTAGTCTGGTTCCTGCAAGAAGGGCGTATTCAACTTTCTGTGGCTGACGAACTGAATCTGAGCCGATCTACCGTTTGAAGAGTTTACCAGAGGATCCAGAAACCTGGAGCTTTTAGTTAAAGATCACGAAACTGTCGCAGAATGGGCACATCAGAGAGGAACGACCGATTCACTGTCTCGAGATCTCTCCGAAATCGTCACCAGACGGGTGTTGCCATCCAGCAGCGTTTGCGTGAGGGGTGAAGAGTAGCTGCTAGCAAGTGGACAGTAAGAAGAAGACTCAAGGCAGCTAATTTGATACCTAAGAAGCCTGCGACAGGGCCCAGGTTGCTGCCACGCCACCGTACAGCTTGAAAACAATTTGCATAAGTTCATAAGGATTGATCCCTCGAGCAATGGAGCCCAATTCTGTCCTCAGACGAGTGCAGAATGTGTCTCAATGGTTGCGACTGACGAAGAAGAGTCTACAGAAGGCCAGAAGAATGCATTTCTCAGTGCTGCTTCTCCGGTCGAGTCGTTCAAGAAAGTGGTTCCGCGATGCTTTGGGGCGTTATTTCGTACGACGCGCGCTCTGAGCTGGTTCTCGTGCTTGGGGGGTCGTGGCGGTGGTTTGACCTCTTCCGGGAACATAACAAATGTTCTGGAAGAGCTTGTTGTTCTTTATGCGGGTAGTTTTGATGAGGGGTTCACACTTATGCTAGACAATATCCTTTGTCATGCCGCGAGAGTGTCCGCGCGCTTACCTAAGGGAGGTTGGCATCGCGACCATGGATTGGCCAGTGATGAGTCCGGATCTTAATCCCAATGAACACAAGTGGGAGTACCTAAAAAGGAAGGTTCGAGCTCGGAATCCAGCCCTGTCCGTGTTAGATGACCTGAAAACGCATTTGTTGGAGGTGTGGGACGCTTATCCTCAGAGTTATGTCCAGAAGTTAATCAGGTCAATGCAAAACCACCTTAACTGTACCGTCAGGGCACGGGGGGCAATAGGCGATATTAATTTAATAATAATTTTGTATCAAATATCTTGTTATTTTCTAAAAACAAGCCTTTAATTCAAACATTGTCCATTTTATTTACGGGCCATTTTGCAGCTACTTTCATCAACCTTTTGTTTTTCAGGTTTTGAAACAGATTTTTTTATGTAATTTTCATGTTTTCAAGATCATTACATTATAAGCTTTCTTTTGGTACCAGAATTTTTGAGATCAAACCGAAAACTACAAAGTTATAATGATGTATACGAAAAAATGTAAAGTGATGCAATACTTTTGCTCGCGTGTGTAGAACATCCGATAAAATGTGGGTAGTAAAAAAAACCTTACTTACTAACTTGTCAAATCTGACATCAAGTTTGTTTAAGTACATTTAGTTGAGTACCTACCTAAACCGCCAGAGAATAGCGTAAGATTTAAATATCTCTTTGCACTGAATCGTCTTCCAAGAACATTATCCAAATTATATTATATTCTCCAAATTATGAAATCAAGTCTAAAGTTGGGTGCGAAGTTATGACTATTTCATACAGAAGTATAATGACACAGGTAAATACAATAAACAACTGTTGTTTCAGAATGACTTGTCATTTGTTTTAACAGGGGCCGCTTTCAAATTAGCTCACAATTTTCTGGTGACATTAAAATAGATACCAGCAAGCCGCTGTCTTTTAATAAGCCGCCGAAAGCGACGAAGGATTATTAAAAGGATTCGCAAAGGTTGGCCCAATGTGTAATGTATGAGCTTACAGGGAAAGTACCCACTAATCTACTTCGAAATAAAGGCTGTGTGGAGTGTGAGGAATTTATTTATTCTACGAAGAATTACACGCGCGGTCTGGGCCTTGGGAAACAGGATAAGTTTGGTCGGTATTTATTTAAAGAGGAAGTCTTAAACCAATAGACTAAGGTCCTGAAAATACTACGGAGCCGTCATTTACATTATAAAAACGTTACAGACGCATTTTTTTTTTCGTTAGTGTAAGAAGAGTAAACGAATGTTTTTTCTACTATTTTCGATAGCTATCGTTAACTACCATCCATTACGAGTATACTGTAAGTCAATACTCCCTCCAGAGGTTAGTCAAATTATTGCAAAAATTGAACCGAACAAAATTACAACCTATTTTCAAAAATTGCTTGTTTTTTTTAATACACCGCGGTGTCGCGACTCCTAATTAATGAACTGGAATTAGATTTATCTTCGTCGACTCGTGTTAATCGTATGTGTAAAGAAAAAAACATAAATGTTGTCTAATATTTTTCGATTCTCTTGTCGACGGTTAACGCTTGCAGGCGCAGTTGCCAACAGTAGAGAATACATGACGTCACCAATGAACAACAAAAAATACATAACATTAAAGGCGCATAAATAAACAAATAGACATCGTGGAATAACTCACGCTAATTGATCATTAGGCCAAGTAACACGCCTACCCGACCTACCTAAACAGGATCATCCACAAATGTAAGATCGTACACAATAAAATCAACAATGGTTCAGCTTCGTAAATATGCATCCGTATGGTAATTCGTCAGTTCTAAGTCTAATTTGTAACCCTCGATCTTGGTTAGCTCGCTCCTTAGCCCGCATATGTGAAGACAGTACCTGAAGGCAAATTTGCAAAGCAAACAGTACCAAGTGAACAGACATACGGACTGAACTCTGACGTCTACATGTAAGATGGTAGTGACCCAATTAGGTTCAAAGCTTATGTGTTTATTGGACAATATGGGTGCATACAATACATAACGCCTGTATTCCCGAATGGGATAGGCATAGTACACGAAACGTACAATAGTGACACGATGCTAGCTTGTTGCTTAAAATTTACCTTCCTATTCTTCAGTGGACTCTTACGACATCCACGGAATAAATGAAGAAGAGTAATTGTAAGTCCGACACCACACGGCAAATTGCACAATTAAACGTAAGATGTTGCCAATCACAATTAATAATTTCGATAAGGAATTATAAAATCAGGAAGCATTCGAACACAAAATTGCCGTGCAAAATAAAAGTACCTAATTGTATCGTATACAATTGTAAACTCAAGTACATGAATGTATTCATTCATAATATTTTTAGGTCATGCGAAAGTCCCATTCGAATCAGAATAATCCGTGTCAGATGATAATAAGCAATTATATGGAGCCACGGTGGTGGGTTGGCAAATGTAATTTGCTTTTTTTGAGAGGCAAAGGCAACACAATTTCTTTGAAGCCGCAGCCAATTCTCTTTGCCCTAAGTGGGTTCAGCAGAACGCCAATCTGCTATGGCAGCTTCATTAGTGCTCTGTGCACAGCCGGCCAGCAGGGTTAGCCTATAATGGACGAACTGATTATTCTCACCGCCAGTTTTGTAGTGTTTTGGGATGTGGGTAACGACTAGTGACAGTTTGACACTAATGTGACTCAATTGTCCTATTATAGGATTGTGTGAAAACAGGCTACAAAATAATCTGTCTTATTCGTTAGAGCATCATATCATAATACATTTTGACATACTTCTCTCGCTTCACTTCATCACTAGCATTAAAAAAAACTTTCTGTTATAGATATTTACTTACTCAACATAAAAAAATCACAAAGTGCATTAAATTGTAATCTTATTCAACACAGATTCATTAATTACTAAAATGACCTTTAATTTGACACCGCTTTTATGTCTCTAGGCTTTTAAACAACAGAGTGAAGAAGAAATGGAGAAGTGTTATTTAATTCTTAACCCAACACTATTCGGAAATTCCTATCCAAATGCTAATAAATTTCATCTTTACACAACAGGGTTTGGTAGTTTTCAGTAGATCTACACCCAGTATGGTTTGTGATTGATTAGCTACGTGCATTTATGAAAGCCAACCTTTGTACGGATATCGGACAACTCGACTGTAATGTAGCCAACGGACATACAATGCACCTTCACCAAAGTGTGCCACTGAATCTGAATACGTCTAGTTTCTGTCATTCGCTTTGTACAGGTTTGTTGCACTACCTAAACAGTGGTATTCTCTACCGTGCAGTCCCCGAAATTTAACAAGGCAAGATTTTAAGTAGTACAGACGGAAAAAAGTAGTACTTACCTATAATAATATTAAATGCCACGTAACAACAGACTAATCAACATTAGCTGTCATATTTTACGGAAAATTGTAAAACTTCGTCGACTTACTTTACAAATACCTACCCCTGTATTGAAAAAAAAAAACTTAGCAGCCATGAATTTTACATATAAATATGAAACGTTTGATATTTTCTTTATATACTCTTATTTTAGCTGTTGGTTATTTTAATTGCAATAATAAAATTTACAGTAGGTAGCTCGTTTTGATAGAAAGTTTATCGTTTTCTTGGTTTACAGGAACTTCATTAAAATTTGCATACTTTTAATTTTTTGATTGCAGAATATGCACGCTTAGTGCTTATAGCCAAGTCTATATTTTACATGCAATAAAATATCTTATGTTACCTTTATCATTAATATTTTATTATTTCAGATAAGTTACCGTAAAACGGAATGACATACATACATCACTCCTGTGTTCCTAAATGGGACTGAAAGAGCACACGCAACGCTAAATAGACAAAAAATGGATTTCGCGATTCGTAGCCACTTCTAGCATATTTTTTAGGTTTAAAGTTAAGGTACAACAGGGGCAGGTTGATAGTCTGGCGCCTAAAATAGACCTTGACCTATTTACTTAGTCACGTTTTACGACATCCACAGAAGAAATGGAGACGTGTCATTCCAAACCCAACACAGCAAACGGAATGAGTAGAGTGACGTAAATGTAGGGATGTAAAAATACATTTTATTAATTTTATTAGTTCCTAAGTGTGCTGGTCGGTTGCATTTTAGATTTTCTTATGTTTTTAGAAAGTTCCAATTCATAATTTAAATAATTTTAAACAAAAGAAAACTGACTTCAAATTAGCAATATTTTGAAAGTATTCTGTTTACTGAATGTAAAATCTTGACTTCATCAAAATTACCGAAAACGCCAGAAATCTCATCATCATCTTTCGATTAAAAAAAAATAATTGAAAATCGGTCCACGGGTCTCCGAGTTATCGAGTAACATACACAAAAAAAAAATTGGTCGAATTGAGAACCTCCTCCTTTTTTTGAAGTCAGTTAAAAATAGATACAGAACAGTCACATAATCTTCCCTCATCCTACAGTCGGGGTGTGACGGGATTTAATAATAAAGTAAGTTGGCTAAATTGATATACATATGTATCGACACTTTATACGGACGATTAAAACTGTTTGGATCTAAAGTTTGGAAAGTGATAGCTTATGGGAAGTTACTATGCCCGTAGTTTTATTAATCGGGCTACCGTTAAGCTGATGATATTAAACTGCTGATGCATCATGGATATAATGGGTTTTAAAGTTGTATTACAAAGGTTTACGAGTACTTAAAAAAAAACTGGCCAGTAGAAGAGATCTCATTTTTTTAATTGTTCGTTAACACCGACGCATATCCCTACAAGAAAGCACAAGAAATAGGTTGAGGGATATCTTAGGCGTCACATTTATACTTGCCAACTCGAAACCTAAAAAATATATACATGCTAAAAGTGGTCTTAAATAGTCATGGTGATGTCTATGTAGCGTTTCGTGTGCTCTGCCTACCCCATTTAGGTATACAGGCGTGACGTGTGTTTTATGAATATACTACTTATAAAACTTACTTACTTTTTATACTTACTTACTTATGATTTGAGTTTGAGTTTAAAATACATAAACCTACATGCATTGCCAACACAACGGACTTTCAATTTGTTCTAACATTAAATACCCTGTATATCTTGTGACACCCTCTTATGAATGGCTTCAACGGCACGGCGCAGCAGCCAGTCCCGAACCCACGTGAAATAATCCCATGAACAACTTGTGTCGAATTGAATTGTTATTTCAAAGCACATATAAATCATCCTTAACGTCGGAAACATGATATATTTGCCGATAAAACGACACTCCTGAATACATTCGAGGTTCTACTTGACATTTCAGAGAATTTATATCTTGCAAAAGTGCTCCACACGTGGGGTAGTTTTCAGTGAAAGTGTTACTTTGCGGAGTGGTTTCTTTCTGAATATTCGTGAGAAATTAACTCTTCACATGTGGTTTGTATTGAACAGTTATAGTACAATACTTAATACATTGTATTATGTTTTTTTATACAAGGCAGTAGCATCTTTGGTGTCTTGCTTAAAATGTAGGTAGAAACAAAACTTTTGTAAATACTTACCTATAGCCTAGATAGTTATTTATTACAGCAGGCTTAGCACGGCAAGATGCGATGCGAGACGCAAGCTAGATCGAATACCCTTATACCCTTCGTCGTCACGTATGATGAAGGCATAATTTCTTGTCTTAATATTTTTTTATTTTTTACAAATAATAATAACATTTCATACCATTACCAATTTCCCTTCAAATTATCCATACTAGCGCATTAAGATTTAGACTTAGGTATTATTATTTTTGATTTCCGCCTCGAGGCTTTATTTTAACTCAAAGCCATACAACATCAGCACAGCATCGCACGACAACGGAAACCATTAACTTTGTTATGAAAACGTTTTGTGGTGGATTAGGAATCAATTAGATCGATCGGACGTATTAATAATTAATCCGTTTATTTTGCTTCTCTACACAATACTGTCAAACTCCTTTCGATCTCATACAGAGTTTAAGTCAAAACTCTATCCGCCAGGCACCCACAGCTCATTGTAACGTTATCTCAGCCCGACGTTTCCCGACAATAAGCCCATTCATTATTCAGTGACGTACGTAGTCCCGGACTATCACTTTTCACGTACTTAGGGGTAAAGTTTTCACTTTGAAGCCGGCAAAGTTGCAAGAACGGTATTTCCTTCCTAATTAACGGAGTGCACAACGTAGAGTGCTGTGAAGGCTGCATTGTTGTGCATCTCGGTGGAGTTAAGCTGAGCAAACTCGCTGGCGCACTCATAAAATCAATTTGTTATGTTCGAGTTGCTGAGGTAGCCATAATGTTTACCTTGGTGGCTTCACGCGATTTTACAGTTTTGCCTAGTTTTAAGGTACAGTCAAGTAAATTGATTACTGTGCCACTTTGTACCTTTTCACAAGAAATGTCACTGTGACACACCATACTTTCTACTAATCAAATCAATATGAAAGTCACTATGAAAAGGTTCAAAGTGGCACAGGTATCAATTTCCTTGACTGTACGCACATACATAGACATCTCTTGCTATCACGTGATACATTTGCTCATTAGCCTTCCTTGTAGCTAAAAACTATACATGACACACATCATGCCTGCATTCCCGAGTAGGGTAGGCAGAGCACACGAAACCACACGTCTCATAGCTAGATTTAGTATTGTTTTAAGTTTAAACATAGGTGAGAAATACAATAGTGACAGGTTGCTAGCCTGTCGCCTGAAACGTACCTACATAAACCTATGTTCTTAGTCTCTTTTTACGACACTCATGGAAGAAATGGATTAGTGTTATACAAAACCCGACCACACGGATAAAAAATTACCCAGTTGTATATAAATGTAAAACAGCGCACTATGTATAATTTTTGTATTTCAAAATGAAACTACATCGGAGAGTTTTCTATTTAAACTTTGCGAACTCTCCCAGTTAGTGTTATTTAATTTATTTAATGCAGCAGACGTAGCGCGATCCGTATCTTAAATTTAAAATAACGTCGCTCGGTATAAAATGTAACCTATATTTAAAAGAACTATTTCTCCACCGGCTTCCGATTGCGGGTCCAGTTAAAGTTACCCACCATCCGAGGCATTGCGAGCGAAGTAACGCGAGCGAAGTAACGAGAGTTAGTCGGGTTGGGAGTCATTAACTTCGCTTAAGTTCGTTACTGGTGCTACAACACTGAGTCGATGCATGCTGACGGTTCCGAAGTAATGCCAGATGCGCCACGGAATTAGCGGAACGAGATAAGGGGAAGGCCTTGGAATCGTAAGGGTCAATTCCCACCAAAAGAGCAGCGCAGCGCGACGT
Organism: Adoxophyes honmai; assembly: GCA_005406045.1. Classification (NCBI taxonomy): domain Eukaryota; kingdom Metazoa; phylum Arthropoda; class Insecta; order Lepidoptera; family Tortricidae; genus Adoxophyes; species Adoxophyes honmai. The sequence continues at coordinate 22,587 of BHDV01065513.1, forward strand.
AGCGCAGCGACCCGCTCCGTGGAATGAGAATTTCAACTTTATTTTCATTACAATAACACTTATTATCGCATGAGAAACTCTAACGATGCGGGCGCATGCCCGCGTCTCCATGGTAATAACAACGCATTCCATAAACGAAGCCGTGCGACTGCGCGAGCCTTCGCAGGAATGCCCGAGGATGCTCGAGCAGTCGCGACGGCCGCTGTCAATACATATGTCAATATGTCAATAATTATGTAAATTCCAGCGACTTCCTACGCATTCCAGCGGCTTCTCGAACAGTCGCAGGAATCGTCGCGCATTCTCCACGGAGCGGGTCGCTGCGCTACGCCGCGCTGCGCTGCTCTTTTGGTGGGAATTGACCCTAACAGTACCCAGGCAAGCCGGAGTAGGGAGCGGAATTGGCTTAGTTCGCTAAAAATGCTGTCCGTTTTTTACGTAAATTAGTTCGAAGGGCATCCAGTTGAAATAATCTAAGGTTAATAAAACGTAATAGGTATTTTGTGACTTTTGCACAATAAAAGGCGTTATATTAAATCGTGTGGTGTTGGGCTTAGAATAACACCTCTCCATTTCTTCCGTGGATGTCGTAAGAGGCGACTAAGGACAAATAGGTTTATACAAGTAGAAGTCAAATACGTGTAACGTTTTGTTTGCTCTGCCTATCCCCATTTGGGAACACAGTGGCTATGTATGTATGTTGTAAACAAGATAGGGTTATTTTTTTACTGCTTTATTTATAACTAGCATTTGCCCGCGGCTCCGCTCGCGCTAAATTCGGGGTATCACGGAAGACACATACCAATTTATAGCTTTGTACATTGAAAACTTCCACCCCTCACATTAGGGAAATGGGGGGTTTTGAAGAGATAAAAAGTAGCCTGTGTCACTCTCCATGTCCTAAACTATCTCTACCTAAAAAATCACGTCAATCCATCGCTCCGTTTAGCTGTGAAAGACGGACAAACAAACAAACACACTTTCACATTTATATGTATATTGGTACGGATAAAAAGCTCCAAGCGTTAACATTTTTGAAAATTGTGCGTAACAACAGTGTTGTTTTTAAAGCGAAATAGGTTTCGGGGTAGGCTTAGGCTAAACGGTTACAGTGTTGGATGAAATTCGATATTCGCATGAAAAATATTTTTTCAGCAAAACATAATATTGAACAGATAATTTAAAAGCAACACTGCGAGGTTTTCATGCGAACTTGTTTGATATGAAACGTTATAGTGAAGCCTGACATAATTTCACGCTTCGTATTCAACAATAACCCACTATCGTAGACCTCTAAAATCGAAATTCATTATTCATTCATAATTCATAATTCATTATCCTTACTAATAAATAATTATTATAAGTCAGAAAGTGAGTTTGTTTGTTTGTTCCGCTTTCACGCCGTAACTACTGAACCAATTGCTTTGAAATTTTGCAGACGTAAAGATAAACGTCCGGATTAAATAATAAGCTACTTTTTATCCCGGAATATTAATGTTCCCGAGGGAAAATAAAAATATAGTTTGCTTGATAGATCGATATCAATCGATGATAGATCGATATCAATCGATGACCGATCGATAGATGATAGATCGATGGCGCTGTGTGTCGTTTGAAACGAGAAGTTTTCTTATAGTTGTGCTTTATACCGCAATATAACCGAGTTCCACGCGGGCGAAGCCGCGGGCGGAAAGCTAGTATACCATAAATAAGGTTTACCGACGACATCGTAGTTATGGGAACGTCGAAGCCGTCGAAGGAGCTTGCTTGTTGATCTCATCCAAGTTTCACAACGGGTGTGCTTGAAAATGAATATGGACAATACGAAACTCAAGTGAAATGCTAAGCTTATGCCCACCCCAGTAGGTAACTGTCGGAAATTCAGTACTCGTAGTTGTTGCTGTATACATCTACCTAGGACAAGTGGTCCAGAGGTGGCAAGCGCAGCGTAGGACGTCCACCTACAAGATGAACGAAGGACCTTATAAAGGTTGCTGGATGATGCTGGATGCAGATCGTTTTCAACCAGTACACGTTGCAGATATGTTGCCAACCCGAGGCATAAAGTATAATACCTCGTGTAAATGTCCCGCGGTTGTCTTAACCTCTGGGCCGGAATAACAGTGCGAACACTGAAGCGTTGCAGCAAAATTAGCGAGTGAGATGTTAGTAGCGATCCGGACGATGTCTAGTAGGGGTAGCACAGACGACAGACTTTTTGTGCGATTGAGTCTGCGGCGCACAAAAAGTCTGCGTGGATTGTATGCATTGTGCGCCTTACTTTTTGCGCGTCGTGTGCGTTACTGTATATAATTCCATAGGTTCTATTTACACCGACTAAAAAGTCCGTCGCGGATAGTCTGTCGTCTGCGCAGGGCCTTAGGCTTAGTTCACAGACTAGGTTAACGTGTGCGGGTCGCATGCGCACCAGTCCGCGTTGCTGTGAAACGATGTCCTAGTTCCTCATTTGTGCTCCGGGCGCCCGTAGTAATAGTAACAGCCCGTACGGGTCTCTCGGACAGCTGTGAACCCAGCCTTAAAACCCGCAAAATTATATAATTGACGGTTGATTTGAATCAAAGGTTTGTTAGGAGTAATGGCCTGATGATGACCTAAAATGTATTTTTGTTAGACACGTGTAGACATTTTATATTAATTAGGGTTCAGCGAGTTCCTTTTGTTTTAGATTTCTATGTAAACTTATGAACTAGACACTTATAAAGGCTTGGCCCATCTCATTTATGCTACTTAGCACTTTTGCGATCATGATGATTATTATATTTTATGCTTTTGGGTGTTTCCTTTGGACTGAGTATCAAATATTATAATTTCGTTGTATGTATATATATTTCAAAGTTAAGCAGGTAGGTATGTTTTACATTAAGGGCCGATTTTTCAATCACCAGATAAATTTATCTGCCAGTTAAAAATATTGCTATCCTTTTTTCGCGTCATATAAAAGAAAAGTGACAGCCAACATTTATCGGACAGATAAGTTTTATCTGGTGATTGAAAAATCGGCCCTAAGTAAATCTTGGTACTAGGTAATTTTTAGGGTGCGGTACCCAAAGGGTAAAAACAAAACCGACATCTTGTTAACAAGGTCTGTTAAAATTCAGGATCATCCGCGCCATGCCGAATCCGCGGACTCAACTTGTTAATCATAGCCAAAAAAGATGACAAACTCGACCGTGATACAATTCCCAACATCAGTCAAGTCACAAACAAGATTACATTGTAATCAATCAGGAGAGAAGACGAGACGTCGCCTACAATTAATCACTTGTTGTCGTGGCAGACAACGTCAGTGGGACCGATCGCGCTTGTGAAAAAATTACGGTCTAAAATTGGAGGCAGGTAGGCCCTTTTTTGTTCGTTAGAGACAGAAATTAAAACACATTAAAAGTTTTCTCTTCACCATGTTACGGGAAGACAACATACATACATCACACCTGTTTTCCCAGCAGGGCACATAAAACGTAGAGACAAAACTGTGGCTATTTCACGTTTTGTAGCCATTTAAAAGACATCTTTTACATAGTGGCCAAATGTTTTAACATAAAAATAATGTAAATTAATAGGTTAAAAAAATAATTAACAC
>BHDV01065513.1:27512-45014 GCA_005406045.1 Adoxophyes honmai
CCACACATCCCACATGTATAGCTTTGAAAAAGACTTATCTAGGCATAACCTTGGTCTGCTAACTATTTATTTTTTTGGTAAGTTAGGAGGTACAATAGTGACAGGTTGATAAGTTTTATCCTTACCAGTCTCTTTCCATCTGAGCTGCCTTTTAACCCAAATATCGTAGGTATCAAATGTCTCAAAACATTGCTAATTTTTTTTTGGAGAGTACCTTTCGATTCCGGGAGCAGGTTCAAATTCCATCTCTCTACCAATTTCTTTGCGTGTTGATTTACATACAGTGACCACAAGACTGTACGTTACTACTTTGTAAGTACCTAGCCAATTTGGATGGCAGAGAGGACACTTTGCAGAAACGTTTCCACGAGAAAACAAATTAGTTAGTTAGGTCGACCTGCACCAGTCTATATTAAAATTAGCACGTAGTTTTCAAAAATTTACACCATTTTCCAGTACATTCATTATCCATAAAATAGCGACCTACGGGATGAATTTTCACATGACACCACCCTTCAAACGGGTAAACGGTAGATCGGTGGAGCCTTTGTATTCATGCTAGATTATTCTTAGTAGAACGTGAATTATTTAGGTGTAAGATGAGCACAATAGGTAGGACTCATTGGGGTGGAATAACAATTGAGGAGGTATCTGTATCGACTGTCAGGTATTGAGTTTACATAAATATAAATAAAAGAAGCTTCTACTTGAACTTTATTTGACTGCTTTATACGTGTGTGAGTAAAGCGTCGTCAAGGTAAATGGTGAGTTTTGAATTTGCAAGGTAATTAGGTACTATACAATGTTTTATACTGAAAATTTTGGATCAAAGTTTTCAATGATTTAAGAGTATTTGAAGACATAACTTGAGGCAGCTGCATAAAATGAATCATGAAAGCCTCATTAAACTTTATGTACAATGCAGATGTGACGATATACACGGGAGACGGTAAATTTTTCTCATAACATTATGCAGAGTTGCAAAGTTGCATTTAATGACGAAGTGCAGCTGCGAATAAAATGGAAAGTTACGTTTTTGTTTTATTATTTTCCATTGTTTTTTTGTCAGTGTAGTGTTGAGCTGATGAATATGACTAAAGTTGTAAAATGGCTGCGGTTTTATTATGACTAGACCTGCATGTCTAGCACAACAAGATGCGTCGCGATTCAATTGCATTCCTGTGCTGGCCGAGTTGCTTTGGCTTCTAAACATTGGGAACCGATGGGTCTGACAGTACGTTTGTATTTCTGAATCAGTCTTCAACAAGCAAACCGATAGAATGGGGAATGGTTATGGTCGGTAAGGATTCTGTTGACGTTGACTTGGAGTCTGTATACAATTTGCGTTAGCGTAGTTTGGGCGTTGATTGATATATGCGTCACATACGAGATGTAGTGAGAAACTATTCAACTACTGGTTGTTCTACAGGAACTACAGGAACAGCGGGTCGTTTATGGTTTTATGTTAGTTTTGTCTATAATTTGTGCTACAAAGAAAATGGAGAGTTAGATTCAATAATAATTGGTTTTAGTCCTATCAATTACCTTTTTAATAATGTAATAGACCAGTGCCCATAGCACTTCAATCATTCGGAATCTATATCTACGGAATTCAGCTGAATTTAAATTTGGTCCTTTGAACTGGATATGAACCAGTGACCTTTGGATATTACCTATTTATATTATTATTTTTATATTCATACTGTCTTAAACACTGATTAGATTCGTATAATCAAAGAAAATGGGTATGAACCTACAAAAATACCACCGAATTTATTATTAACCTAAGTAACAATTTAAAAACGCAATCAAAATCATTTGCTCGGCCACGAAGAGAATAGGATTAATGGCAGCGGAGACAATTGAATGGAGCAAACGAAAACGGAACAATCGCACATAAAGTCGGTAACAGATTGATTGTACCCGTAGCGACCAAGAAACTTTGCTGGCAGATTACACTAGCGAAATAAATCAAAATGTCTATTGCCTCCTCGCTTTGCGGATCAATGCTTTATATCCGGCTTAATGATACTCTGCGTTATTTTCTTGTGCTAATTGTTTTCGTGTGGGATGTTACGATATATTGACATCTGCTTTGTTTCAGTGAGTTAGTTTACTTGTTAAATGATTTTAATTTTGTACTCGCAATTAATGACGAGGCATGTTACTGATTTTCTGTGTTGTGTTGGGTTTGAAATATCACCTCTCCATTTCTTTCGTGGATCTCGGGATAGGTGTAAATAGGCCAATTTAGGCGACAGGCTAGCAACCTGTCACTATTAATGTTAAAATAAAATAAATAAATCGGATTACTAAGCCTAAACTTACGCTAAAAGTGGCAACATAGTAATGATCATGGTTTGTCTGTGTAACGTTTCATGTGCTCTGCCAGTCTGAATATTGGCGTGACTGTACGTGTATGTATGTATGCATGTATCTTGCTGATATTGTCACGGTCCTGCGTTAATGTCTTGTGTCGACGTTGATAAATTATTAACGAATTGTGGTAAGTAAGTATAATTTTAGTTTTTACGCATGATTTTTAAACTAGTACCAGTACCTTACCCTAAGTGGCTAATGCAATACATAATTAGAACGGTTTTCTCGAAATTATCGTAATATTTCCCCAGCGGCCAAGACAATCTTACTTTATCTACAGTTGATGTGGTCAATAAAACGTCCGCAGTTCAGTCCTAAGGCCAATAAATCTTTCTTCAGCCTTAACTCCATCACCTAGTTACAAATCAGATAAAATTCAGCTGAAAAAATCTATAAACCAACATTGAAATCTCAGACTTTCGCGACTAGCAAATTGGTTTGATGTGTCAAAAGCAAGAATCTTTTCCGTTCTATCTCTTTTCTCTCGTATCCACTATTAGATATCTGTGGAAATCAGTCGTGGCTTCATTTCGTGAAGCCGACAAGATAAGACGGGGCCAAAAGAGAATCCCGGTGATACGGGTCGGACAGTCGGGAAAGTTTCACTTCTTCAACCAGCTAATGCTCACTTTGCCTGGAAATTTTGTTAAGGTGATAATGGGTAAGTACTAAGTACTGACTACAATTTGGAAGGCACGTGAAGCCATGTGGAAAATTTTGTTCTTAAGATTGTTTGGAAGTTTGGAACGTAGTTTACCTTGTATTGCCAAGCGTTACTTAGTTTATGTAGGTGGGTCATTGTCAAGCCTTGCAATTTTTTTCGCCAAAAAATGAAACACGTGATTTATAAAAATCAAAGGTATATTACGACTCTTACTCTAACTTGCAACAGAACTGAGTATCATTCAGAGATCAATTATTAGAAAAAAACGATTTAAAACGAAATAACGATATTTCGGTTCCACCGTAAAGACTAATATGTCCACCGAGTGGACTAATTATGTTAATTAATCATAAATAAACAAAACAAAAAGCGGTAAACATCCTAAACAAAAATAAAGTTCATGATATATTCTCATAATCATGAACAATCAGACACGTAAATACATTCAAAAAGTATATAAAAAATATTTTGTGTCTGTCTACCGAAATGACAATTCTTTTCGGTGGACAGAATATGCCTTCGTCCTTCGAAGACTAGGAAGCCTTCAAGTCTTCAAGAACCATGTATGAAAATGGGGGTTTGGTGGCTCTACCTGGTTTTAACGTTGACGTATCCGAACTTTCAGAATATACCTACGTCCAAAAATTGTATACTTTTATGAACATTTTTTTCAATCAACAAACAGACTGCACTCTTTAATTTTTAATGGTTGCTGTATTCTGAAGTCATCAACTTCTTTCTAAGTAAGTAAGTTTCTTTGCTTTCAACATTCTTCTGTTTTTCACTGCAATACGTTTACTCATTTCATGGTACTAAAATAACTGGAATCGAAGGCGGTATTTTGCGTGCGATGTACTTTTAAGTTTCTTTTTGTATATTGATTTTTTTTCTGCATCGTCGTGCATCATTCCATTTTTCCTCCAAAGCTTATTTTGTATGTTTTTGTTAAATATCCTACAGTTTTTTTTACCTGTACAGAATTTACGTTTAAACATTCACTATTCAGTCACTAGTCATTTACGGATAAAACAAAAAAGGAATCAGAAGCTAGTTATTAAAGTTGTAATAAAAAATTAAACCAAAGTACAAGAAATCAATCAAAATACAATCATTTATCGTTTGGGTGTACAAAAAGTCCACCAAAAAGACGTCCACCGAATGGACTTTTTCCGCAATATCATTCACAACACCAGCCATTTAAAGCATTATTCAAAAGGCAAGGCATATTTACAATGTTTGATTGCTTAACTAATTATTAAAAACGTTTGGTGGATTTATAGCGATCTACTTACAAAATACAGCAGTAACCGGAAAGACAATTCAACATTGACACCACCAAATATTCTTGTTAACACAACAATATCGTCTGCTGCGCACAAGTCACGGCAAAATGGATGCTAACAGGGATAGTACGATAGAGAATGAGTTAAATTATATGTCCTGGTCTATTCATTTGACATTTCCCTAATTTTTCTAGAATTTAAAGTAATGTCCACCAAAAAGACAAAAAATGTTGTGACAAGATTCAATGATGCAAAAAATGTGTTTTATTTGCATCTAATTTTTTAAATCCTATTAATGTTAAATGGAAATCATACATAGATTAGGAAAAAATGGCATTTTTGTACAATAATAAAACAGATGTATTTTTTTAAAGCCACATTCTATTAACAGGTGGAACCCGGACAGTCCACCGAAGTGGACTTTCAGTTACATTTGTGGTGATAAACAAAACAAATAATTACATTTATAGAAAATATGACATAGTATAGTCTAGTACGTTTCATGTACTTTATAGTTATGATGTAAATTGAATGCAATTATTAAGAGGGCGCACACATTTTTTACGAACGTAATTATAATATCAGGCGGGGAAGAGAAATTCAGGGGCAGGGCAGGGGTAAGAGGCACCACAGACCATAACTCGTCGAGTTATGAGTGATTATGGTCTGTAGAGCCCTCTTATCCCTGCGTTTCTCTTCCCCCACCTGACCTTAGTGGTTTTGGACCAATGTTTAAAAAATCGTGAAAAATAAATTAACTCATATTTAGCCATGAAAAAAATATAGTTAGACTAAACATATTCTGTAAATTTACAATAAAATTGTTTCATTTGTAATTACATTAAAATCAATGAGAAAAAAAATAAAGTAATAGTTCAACTTTGAAATTATGTAAAATGATATTTGAATAATAAAAACCAATAATTTGATGCATGTCTCTCCGTTAATCCCCAGTAGACTATATTGTCTATCAGATAATAACAAGTTTATATCGTTTATGGTAAATTTTAATGGAAAATTTTCAAGTGAAAGACAGCTCTGACGCGTATTTTTGTGAAAACCCTTCAACAAATTGGCTAAGTAAAAGAAATCTGTGTTGCTAATAAAATATTTCTTTCCGTTAATCCCTAGAAAAAGAGTTTATTTATATGATACTGTAGTTTTTCTTTAAAAACTTAAGGATTTATAGCTTTCTAAAGCATTTGAAAAACATCAAAATCACCGAATTTTGTGTGCACGCTCTTAAAGATGTCTTATAAATTACAAATGGACATGTTTTTTTAGGGTTATGACAATGACCCAGGTAGCATTAAGACGGGTGCGGGATAGCAACAGGAATTTGTTAGTTTTAATTTCTGAGCGGTTTCAATTTAAATTAGGTAGGTATTTGTTATTTATCTACGTGGAATCAATTGTTAATTTAAGCAAATCGTGTATTATTTATATGTCGAGATTTTTCGAGTTTTCTTTTCAATATATATATACTACATGTATACTCACGCCTGTATTCCCAAGAGGGGTAGGCAGAGCACGTGAATTCGAAAATCCAGTGCCACGTTTAGCAATTTCAGGGTAACCAGATGGTCAAACGTGATATTGCAGTGACAGGTTGCTAGCCCATCGCCCACAATACAATAACCCTTTCCCAGAGTCGACTCTTACGACACCCACGGGAAGAAAGGGGGAGGTGCTATTCTAACCCGGCACCACACGGAAAATTTTGTATTCAGTGTGTAAGATTCAGATTTCATTTCTAGACTATGCTATTATTTTTCTGATTTTCAATGTATCATTGTTTCAATTTACTTAAATAAATTTATGTGAAAATAAATTGGTTGAGTTCATTGTTTGCTTTTAACAACTTTACCGTCTTTGTATTACTACTGTTATACCACTACATAGTCACAATATTTCTAAAAGAGACCAACAAAGCTATTTTGAAAATACGTACATACATATTCTCACGCCTGTATTCCCATAAGGGGTAGGTAGAGCACTTAGATTCAAAAATCCAGTGCCACGTCTAGCAAATTCACGGTAACCAGACGGTTAAACGTGATATTGCGGTGACAAGTTGCTAGCCCATCGCCCATAATACACTAACCCTTTCCCAGAGTCGACTCTTACGACACCCACGGGAAGAAAGGGGGAGGTGCTATTCTAATCCGGCACCACACGGGAAAAATAGATTACTTTTAGTAAATAAATCTTCCCGTAATTTCCGTTTACTCTAATAAATTCAAAATTGCAATCAGGAAGGTCGAATCCAAAATAATTTACCGACACGGTTAGCTGATTAGGCACCTATTCATTTAGCTCGAAATTTCTCGTAAAGTTCACATTTCCGTCATGCTCTTTAGGGGTTAATTATCGAAGTCTTTTCCTTATTCCCGACCGATACAATTCTACTTTGAGACAGTACCTTACACAAAGCAAATTGCTAATACCCGATAGCACTGGGAAAGGGCGGCGAATGGCCCATTTCCTGGGGAAGCTTTATCTTTTTCTCTCCGCACTATAGACAGTGCACGTAGCGAGCCCCGAATTCCCTACGCCCCTAATATGAGTTTAAGTTTTTTGCGATAATAAATCGACGAAAAATTGTCGATGATGCCGATGCCAAGTTATCTTTTTGCGCTATCGTAAAAATGGAACTCGGTTTACGATTTCTTCGTATATCTTTAAAAAACAGTATTTGAACGCCACGTTTTATAACCAGTGTGATACCTATTAGGTGCTGAATAACAGCTCTCCGTTTATTCTGTGGATATTGTAATAGGCGACTATTGGAATGAGTTAAGGTATGCTTTAGGTGACAGGCTAGCAAGCTCATAAGTATTTTTTTCTTAAATCTTTCAGTCATATTTACACAAAAAACAAACTGCCATCTTTTTCAGTTACTTACTATGACTACTTATTTGCTATACTTAGTTCGTTTTATGTAGCATTGCATTTTAATGGTCAAATCCTGTCACATTTTTAAATAACCTTAAGGGGCAGCGCAGACGACAGACTTTGTGTGCGATCGAGTCTGCGGCACACAAAAAGTGTGCGAGGATTGTATGCAATGTGCGCCGGACTTTTAGCGCGTCGTGTGCGTTACTGCATATAATTTCATAGGTTCTATTTTCACAGAATAAAAAGTCCGTCGCGGATAGTCTGTCGTTAGCGCAGGGCCTAAAAAGGCGTCAACGCAAATGGCATTGATTTGCAATGGAGAAAATTACAACAAACAGTAATAAGTGTCATTGCAATAATTATTTCTAGTTTTAACTTTGGGTTTCTAAGAAAAAATACATTTTGTCCGTTATAAGTCTAATCTTAAACGATGTGAAGTATAATGTAGATATGACTAAGGTATGACTGCAAACTTCTCAAGTCGCAAGTTGTAGTTTTCAAAACAACTAAAGAAAATTGAAAATGCATGAGGTAGAGTCGTGCACGATTTTATTGCTGTATTAGCTATTCCCGCCACTTTTATTGCTTTCCAAAACGGAAGCTTATTGAGATAGGTCATGAACGACTCAGATTTTATTCGCTATTAAGGTCAACGAGTTAGGTTTCTAAACATTAATGTTGCTGGTTAGTACAAGTGAGTAAGGTAAACTTCCCTGTGCTCGACACTGACCCAATACTTGGCACTTGAAACCTTAAGTATTAAGTCTTACTATGACAAGACAGGTGACAGATGGGTGTCATCTACTGGCCATTGAGGCGTCGAGCATTGGTACTTTTACCTTAATAAATGTGATGCATTGATTTCTAAATGTTGTGTATGTTTCACAGATGTAATTGATAACACTTTATAGTATCCAAAGGGTGGAACTAGTTGTTGATATTGGTTGGTGTATAAAAGTGCTAGCACCAGAACCTTTTGAACTCTAGAGATTCCATTAATTCCATTACTATCTGAATCTAGAGTATAAGTATTAGAAACAGTAATGAAGACGTAAAGTTTATTTTCTCTTTTTACGATTGAGTCTGCGAGTGCAGCTGTATTAAACGTTCAAAGCTTTACCTACCTAAGTATTTATTCCTACTTTTAAATTATTTATTTATATTTGACTAGCTTTCCGCCCGCGGCTCCGCCCGCGTGGAACTCGGATAAATTGCGGTATAAAGCACAACTATAAGAAAACTTCTCGTTTCAAACGACACACGGAGCCATCGATCTATCGTCTATCGATCGGTTATCGGTTGATATCGATCTATCATCGATCGATATCGATCTATCAAGCAAACTATATTTTTGTTTTCCCTCGGGAACATCATTTTTTTCCGGGATAAAAAGTAGCCTATGTCACTCTCCGTGCCCTAAACTATCTCTACCTAAAAAATCACGTCAATCCATCGCTTCGTTTAGCCGTGAAAGACGGACAAACAAACAAACAAACAAACAAACAAACAAACAAACAAACAAACACACTTTCACATTTATATATTGGTACGGATAGCTACTGCATTGATATGTACCTATCTAGTTGCTGTCACACGTGGTTTGAACTTTTGATGGAATGCAAGTCGCAAAATATGCAGGATGTCAAAATCTAGATTTGAAAATTTCTCGTTTCGTTCAAAACAATGTCTAACGATCAAACGTCAGCTACGTACAGTTTTTAAATTTAAACTTTCGGATTTCACTCTGTTTCGGTAGAAACAGACCATTGTATAGACGAGTTCGTATTCCAGATAGATATGGTTTGTACCAACGTTTTTTTACTTCTGCAGTTAGAGACTGGGATGCGAATCTCATGAATATGCATGAATGCATGAATCGCCGAAGTAGATCGATATGGGTTTTAAATTAGATTTTGCTTGAGCTGTATTAATAACTTATTCAACGCCCGAGCACTGGATAAGCTTGTACGAGAAATAAAGTTACTTTATATTCGCTTCGTGCATGCAATTGCTTTTTACTGCGATCGTTGTGAGCTCAGTTACACAGAAAATAAATATAATATTTCATTTTAACAAACATATTTCTAAAATGAAGGAGAACATTAGGAAGATAACATATATAGTTGTGCGCAGGAATTATAGTTCGTTACTATTTATATCGATAAGTTTGACCAATTCAGTTTATTTTCAAGTAATTTTTTTGAACTCTGTGACAATGAACAAAAAAAAAGAGGTAAATATCATCACACATTACTACAAATACGTTGTGGGTTATGGATATACGAATTCAAAAAGGTAGTTGTACCTAAAAGAAGATCAATAATGTTTGCAACAGAATAACATAAAATAACCTAGAGATCATTGCAAGATTCCCGAGAAGTACAATTTTATTGTTCGTACCATATTAAGTTTCTTGCCCCGAAGAATGCTTACGAGGAATTACCTACAAATCAAAGAAAACAGCGCATTTGTTGTAGTTTTCTTAATTAACTTCTTGGGTTGCTAACGAACTAGTTTTTACGTATAAAATGTTAATGAAACTCTGTTTGTAAATAATGTGGTAAGTATAATAATCCCTCCCGCAGTTAATTATTCGAGGTTTTGTTGCGCAAACGTTATGTTAATAAAATCATAAAACTTACTGTTAATTAAAGACTTGACACTATTTCTTGGTAGCTTTGCACATTACAAATAAAGAAAGAAAAATACTAAACCTCCTCTGTTTTTCAAGCTGGAGGTTGTGATGGGCATTTTCAATTAACGATTCACCCGCGTGGTGTCGGGTTTAGAATAACACCTCTCCATTTCTTACGTGGATGTCGTAAGAGTCGACTAAGGACATAGGTTAAGGTACATTTAGGCGACAGGCTAGCAACCTGTCACTATTGTAGCTGCCACCTTAAAAACTGACAAGTATATGCTAGAAGTCGCCACAAAATGTGAAATAGTCATCGTTTTGTCTATGTAGCGTTTTGTGTGCTCTGCCTACCCCATTTGGGAATACAGGCGTGACTGTATGTATGTATGTATTTTCAATTGGTAAAAAAAGGATTTCTGTAATGCACGTGTCTTTAGAGGTGGTTTGTGAGCTGTAGGACCTCATGAATCATCTTACAGTCGAGTTCATTATATATGAGCAAAACTGAGGGTTCAAAAAAATCTGTACACCTTTATGTCATTGACAATAAGGTGCAAAAGTTTACATATTTGGCATTTGTCTGTTCATATATTTATGAACTCGACTGTACTACTCCTTCTTCAAAACAGCAAAGTCTGCTCTTTTGGTATCCGGTATACATGATGCATTACACCGTATACCTCTGTGTTGGAAACGCATCTGAAATCCGGATATCTATGGATGGAGGTGATCGCTTAACATCCAGGTCATCCATTTGCTTGAGAGTCTTATTTATGGTATAAAAATTAAAATAAAGCATGGACCTAGAAGTGATGCACGGATATACGTTCAGAAGTAGCCATTGCATGATGTACCAATAGTAAGTTAAGTGCATAACACAATAACTTAAACTTCTCTCGTAAATTTGCCCAAACTATGATTTTTGCTTTAAAAAATATCTGATCACAAAAAGTCCCAGAAAAATAGTCGTATGATAAAACTATCGTGTATTGGAAACAGTGCAGCCGTTTCACGAGACGCCGTCGCCTCGGGAGATCCCAACCATTGTACTCAGACTCCCATTCAGGATCATGCGGGACCCCGCACAACAGGAGAGGATGTTTTTTCTTCCCCCACTCAAAACAAGGAGGTAAGTACTCTGTGTTTTGTTACCGACTTTTCAAAACATTGAGGGGAAATTCGTTTATGCAACTTGTACGGATGTAGCGTTCGAGTTGAGACCGGAAAATGAAGTAAAACATGTTTCCGTTGAGCTTCTTTTGTGTAAAAATAACGGTACCTAATTTATTGATGTTCATTGGAGTGATAGCCTGATCAAGAACTTTGTAATGGGGCTGTATATAGCTACTAATGTTGTGAGGTTTCATTGCGAGATATGAAAATAAAAATAAAAATTAATTATTAGTTCAATTAATTAATGAAAAATCCTATAAGAGTTTTTTCTCTCGTAGAAATTGGACTGAACTCTGAAATTAAAATATTAAACAATTATTACTGGACTCCGAGTAAGCCTCACCGCCGGCACTTACTCTCTCAAAACGTAAATTTAGAGAGAAACCGGTAGCAAAAATGTCACCCAATAACCCAATATTCTATATTGGGAACCTTAAAATATTCCCGATCAAGGTCTTAACGCCTAACCCATTAAATGTCCTTAAGTGCTCAACACAGCAGGTACTCCACGTAAAACAAGAGACGTGAATTTTAATTTAAGCGAACGGAGATAGAATCGGGCCTTTGGAAGTCTCGGCCCATTTCTATTAGCCCGGCCCGAGGGCCGTGTTAATCGTTTTGATACACCCGAGATTGATTCGTTAGGGTTTTACGTCTCAATTTAGTGCTTATAAGATTGCCGGATAACTGGAAAGTAATTGGCCAAGAGCGAGTCGGCTTTGCGCGGGTTGCGGCGAGTTCGGAGCGACCTAATTAGTTTCGCACGCTACGAACTTTGCCTGTAGTTGCTGTGATTTTAGAAAGTGGTTCCGGTTTTATTTGTAAAGGCTCTATTAACAACAGTCCTTTTTCTGGCTTTTAAATAATTTCTTCGTGAGAAGCGACTCAGGAATAGGTTTAGGTACGTTTTAGACTCAATTCACACCAGAAGAGCAGCGCAACGCGGCGTAGCGGAGCACAGTTTCAGTGTCATGAGAATTTCAACTTTATTTTCATTACAATAAGACTTATTATCGCATGAGAAACTCTAACGATGCGCGCGGATGCCCGCGAATCCGCGGGAATTCCAGCGCATTCCATAAACAAAGCCGTGCGACTGCGCGGGCTGTCGCGGGAATGCCTGAGGATGCTCGAGTAGTTGTTTATGGAATGCGCTGTAATTACCATGGATACGCGGGCATGCGCGCGCATCGTTAGAGTTTCTCATGCGATAATAAGTCTTATTGTAATGAAAATAAAGTTGAAATTCTCATGGCACTGAAACTGCGCTCCGCTACGCCGCGCTGCGCTGCTCTTCTGGTGTGAATTGAGCCTTAGGCTACGGGTGGGCACTTTGTCACTATTATCCCTCGTCTTTTTTTTAAACCTTAGGTTGTGCTAGAAGTGCCTGTGGAACGTAGGTCCCTAATTTAGCCACGGTTTTAGGTTGCGTAACGTTTTGGGTGCTCTGCCTGCCCCATTTGGGAATGCAGGCGTGATGTACCATCGAACCAATTGATTACTGACCCACCATAGAACCTATTCACAGTGACCGTCATAGTGACATTGCATTGCTTGACAAAGGAAATGTTTATGACGTTTATTGTGACAACGTTCTGCGGTGGGTCAGGAGTCAGTTGGTACGATAGTACTTATGTAAGTAAGTAAGGTAAGAGTATTCTGTCAGTTATATTTTTTTAGGGAATTAACGTCAACTTTTGTTACTAACGGAACCTTAACAGAAACTGCCCTAGTTCGGATAAAAAATGTTGGTATCAGGATTGGAATGTCGTTTCAAAAGCTGTTAGTTTATGACAAAATTCCAGACATTATCAAAAATACATTGAATTCTTCACAAATCTGTTTGTTAGGGACAGCAAAAATAATTTTAATAGGATACTATTTTCACCCGTGGGGTTAGAAAAGCACCTTCCCTTTCTTCCCGTGGGTGTCGTAAGAGGTCGACTCTGGGAAGGGTTAGTGTATTGTGGGCGATGGGCTAGCAACCTGTCACTGCAATATCACGTTTAACCATCTGATTACCTTGAAATTTCTAGACGTGGAACTGATTTTTGAATTCGTGTGCTCTGCCCACTCCTCTTGGGAAAACAGGCGTGAGAATTATGTATGTACTATTTTCGCGTTTTCTTTTATTTTCAGGAGTAAATTCTTTTTTACACTAACTTTAGATAAGTAATACAAGCAGTACCAATCAGGTTAGGTACATATAGTTGCTAGTCAACGAATTATTATTATGGATAAGAATAATATTGCAAATAATAAACTAGGCGGCCACAAAGTGGCCCTCAAATGCATGTTTGTTACTCGCCCAATGTTACCACTTAACGTTATGCTTAAAACCACACACTTTCTACCATCAACAAACGTAAAACGTCAAAAGATATCACACACAACCACTCAACAGGAGTATAATAGCCTAAGACTTTTAAATTGCTCGGCAGCATTTCCTCTAGCAGCGAGGTGTATTTATTTTAGCATTCAAGCGAGTGACGCAAACTGCGGCTGTGTTCCGTTTGAATCTAGGAATCTCTCAGAAGTTACGTTTGTTGTAAAGTTGCGGCAAGAGCATGTGGGATGTCATGAGATCCGTAACCGACACGGAAACTATCGGATATTCGATTTGAAAATGTTACCGAATCTGTGACCGGAAATTTTCGGGTGACTTCGCCACTTTTCTGGCTAAGCGTACATCAAAGAACAGTGTCTCTTGAAACGTTTGTATTACATACATAGGTCTGTTTTCCCAAATTGAGTAGGCAGAGCTTGCGAAACTTATACAAAACCCTGACTACTACCACTGTTACACTTCTAGATATCAAAAATAGATGGAAGAGGTATAACCGTGACAAGTTGCTAGCTCGTCATCTAAAGCAGACCCAAACCTTTTTTCCTTAGACGCCTTTTACGACATTCACGGAAAAAAATGGAGATATTATGTTATTCTAACCCGACACGACAAAGGATTACACTAATTTATATTATTCCTTTAAGTCACCCGTTTGAAATACCTAAAAAGTCTAATATTATTAAAGACTTAACTAAATTCTGGAGCTCCGGATTAATTTCGTATCCGTAATTGCAATCGGGACGGATGTCGAAAAACTAAGGGGCGCGCGTGTCACGACACGAAAGACGTTTTACTCCAGCAATGTAATTTAGAGCAGACGATGAGCGATAACCGAAATCCTTTTTCTGTATCCGTAACCGCATCCAGATCCGAAATATCCGTTACATCCCTAACATGCAGCCCCGGTTTATCTTCAGTGCCGTTATGCATACGTGATGAATTGTTTTGATGTTCGCATTCCAACTCAGAGACACGTTAGAGCGCTGTATTAGGGGAGCAGCTACTTATGAAGCTTGACGTTTAGATTTAAAATTCGCAAATGGGCACTGACTTTCTGAGCTGTCTGACTATGTAAGCAGTTTCAGGTTTGTTGTACTGACGTGGAGAAGCCTGGTTCTGTGTCAACCCTAAAGATACATTTAGAAACTAGCTTGCATACGCCGATTCATTCCCGTAATGAATCCGTGTGGTGAGATATCGGGCTTAGAATAATACCTCCCCATTTCTTCCGTGAATGTCGTAAGAGGCTACTTAGGAAATAGGTGTAAGTATAATTTTAAGCTATGTGCTAACAATCGTGACAGGTTGTACATTATACCTGCCCTAAAAAAATGTGCTAGAAGTGAATGTATGTCTATAATAATCTCGGTAAGGATTTTGTGAAGTAACTCCTTGTACCTGTCTTGTATTAACAAGGGTATTCCAGTTTTCTAGTTCCAAGATAAAGTAACGATAGCGTTGATGAAGCCAACATTTAATCGCCATTTATTTAATAAGTTCTTTAGTTGGTCTTTTTCATACTAAAATACTAAACACAATTGCTCTGTATAAGACTACTTCTTAACTTTCCATTACCGCGTATTTGATATTATTCTATTGTCATAATCATAACATTGACTTCAAAGTTGTCGATAAATCGATCAAAACACACTCAACCAGTGTTGTAAAAATTGTCCTACATACTGCTTTGTTCAGCTTTCTTTAGCTACCCGCATGTGTGAAACCCCCCATTTCTCTTCGAGCGCCGAAACCTTAAACATGTAGGTACTTACGCTGCTCAGGTGAAATCTTACGACACAGAGCTATCTCAGCTTGTTACTTCCATTAGTGGTATTAGGTGGATACTGTGGCGTTTCGGCAGTCACTTAGTTAACGAAGAGCTTGGGAAATACAGTGTCTTTTACGCGTTTAAAGCGTCGATAGTTTGAAAGGTGTTTTACGCGACTACTTGGCTTTTGGATTATAAATTTATCGTTGTTTAATTCCGTATTTATTCGCGCTGGTAAAAAATGTGTAGTTTTATATAGCATAGAGCTGTGAAGCGTGTGAGGTACCTGGGTAAGGTTCAAAAAAATTGTACATAAATTAAGGGTTAATAAAAACAAAATCACGATCGCGTCTTTTGTGTAACGAAAATTACCTATACAAAATGTATGGGTAATTGTCGTAACACAAAAGAATCAATTAACTTTTGTTTTTATTAAAGCCCTTAACTATGTACAATTTTTTTGAACCTTACCCACCTATAGGTACAGTCCCCGGAAAATAACGTGGCAAGATATTAAGTAGTGGGGGTAAATTCACGCATACCTTTTGCATGGAAAAAATCTTCCTAAGTTAGATTTCAGGGATTATACAGGATGGCCGGAAATTTATTGTAAATATTTTAACTAGTGATCGGGTAAAGGTGTCTGAAAACCCTTATAAAGTTTTTTCCTATTTTCATGTAAAAAAAAACCGAAAATCTGAAGATATTGCCCAGTTTTTTGTACGCCCTTAGTCAACCGCGTAGAGTGCACAGTACGCGCCAGCCAACGGGAGTTGCGTACGGGACGTAAGGTGGGTATAAGACAGGGCGCACTGACTATTCGTGACAGGTCGCTAGCCTTTCGCCTAAAATACCATAACCTATTTCCTTAGTCGCCTTTTATGACACCCACAGAAGAATTAGACATTGGCAAAACAATATATTATAAATCCCATTCGTGCTAGAAAACAGTTTCCAAAAAAATAACGGCTGCTCACGTACGTGTCAGTAGCGAGCAATATCGAACGAACGCCGCACTATACCGAACTGGAATCATTTTAGCGTGTAACTTGCGGTTTATTGATTTATCCCTTCAAGTAAGTGCAGGCAGTGCAGCTCTTGCTCGGCTCTCAGTAATGCTTTCGGATAGCGTATTCCGGAGCCGCTGCTGACCGCTACAAAGTGTTGAGACCGGTTTCCTCCGCATCCTTATCTCGGCCGTTTATCAAATAAATTCAGAGCTCCGGTGAAATTTATTAGTTTTCGAATGGCCGCCCCCGCGACTATGTGACTTGCCTTTATTGCAACGCTCGCCGATCGGTTTACGAATTATCGCCGGACATTCTTATCCTACGAAACTGAAGGTGGAGCCTGAGTTACGTTAGTTCTTTTCGCAAAAAGGTTTCCCGGAGTTATGCGAGTGACGGTACCAAATTGTCGCCGTGAAATTCGCGGGCCGTGCCAAATCGTTTGAAAATAGTTTTTTTCTTTCAACTTTGATAAAGAAGATGGTTTTCATCCACTCTAAAGTAAGCGTAATTTTTTATTGGTTTACCTCTGGTCAAAAGTGAGCAAGTCACTTCAGTTTTACATAATATGAATAAAGGTAAAACTACTGCGAGATTAACTCATAGTGCATATACATACTCACGTCTTTATATCGAGATTAGTTCCGTCTTTATACCGAAATGGTGCTCTATTTTTTCTGCCTACCCCATAGCGCGTGATGGTTATGGTATTGTACGAGTGCATCGCTCACTTGACTGAACTTCGAGAACAAAAATTCGCTTTCATCATACCTACACACATCTGTTCCAATTGAGACTCGATAGAATCTTACTGGTGAAAAGCTTCATAATCATATTATATAACCACTAAGCAAAACCTGTTCGTGTTAGTTCTGATGAATTCAGAATGCGGTATATTAAAATTTAATCCGAACTAGAAACTCTGTGAGTTAACGTCGCCAGACTCTTAAATCAAAGTCGCGGAGCGCGGTTTGACAAGAGTTCGTAACTAATATAACAATATGACAGTTAATGGGAGGGAAATGTGAAGGTGGGATGCAAATAACCTCTGCCGCGGACGTGATATGCGGAGTTTGCTCTCACAAAGTGTTGCCAGAGGTGTAAAATAAAACCCGCAAATAAAAAGTAAAAAAAAAAATACTCAAGAAATGTTAACGAGCAAGTATCTAAATCAATAATACCAGACGGGTTGCAGACAGTCTACTGTAAATACGATATTCGTCGGATTGAAGTAGTTTGGAAGACGTGTAGCGACCGTATTACTGCCGTCCTCAAGCTAAAAAAGGGTTAAGCCCAACAAGTCGATTTCGAGATATCGTCAAAAAAGGTGCGGATTGATGTCTCT
>BHDV01065513.1:48013-58908 GCA_005406045.1 Adoxophyes honmai
GAATTTTGCGCTATGTAATTTGGCATCATTAACTCAAAACTGACCAAATGTGGCTTAACCCTTTTTTAGCTTGAGGACGGCAGATTAGGTAGATAATTCAGTGTAATTTCTGCTTAAGTTGTACCTAATATAAAATTTTAAATTTTAAATTAGAATAAAACAGTGATGTTATAAACTAATGCCACAATGGTAGTAAATATTACTGTAACGTAATAACTGTAATTCATACAAAAAAATCGAGCAATACCCTGACAGTTGTCTCGGTAGGTACACAGTTTCTCTGTAGTCAAGTTACAACATTAACTAAGACTGAAGCGAGCTAATACAACTTCACTACTTGGCTTTTCTACACCTCAGGAACAACAAACTTTGAGTTGACTCGTTAAACTCTCTTCACGCTGACCTTCCGTAAACTTAAAAGAAACCTAAAAAGCACTTCGCACTAAGATAGTTCTTTGGAAAAAACGATGAGCAAACTCTTTTATATCTCAGAAAACTTAACATTTAAATTAAGAATGTCAATACATTTTAGAAGCGAAAATACGACACCCTTATTGGGCTTTCATTTTGCCTATTTTGTTTATTCTTCGTGCGATGATACTATAACGATTCTTTTGTTAAATTTAGACAAAAAAAAATTAATATATATTATGGACATATTTTAATCAAGCCTGAGAAATTCTTATCTAATTTACTCTAAATTAAGTGTTCGTGACAAAAAAGAAACAACGAAAAAAAATCTCAGAAAAAATCACGTAACTGCTGGATTTTTTAATGGCTGGCAACACAGCTAACGCGAGTTGAATACCAATACGACACCCTGCACCAAGATAACCGGCGCAAGTGACTACAATGTACTTTAGAGTATAAGCCAAAGACGCGGCGGCCCTTATCACGTGCGTGCTCCGAATGTTGCCACACTCGGCCAGTATGACCAAAATGTTTGTGACGATTGCGCTTTGAATACGTAAGTTTTGTATATTTTTCATAAAACGCTTTATGCCGCGCCACACCTGACACTTTGGCCCGTAGGATTCGGTTTCGGATTCAGGAATGCTTCCGAAAATTTTTATTACTTTATGTCTAAGTCAGTGGTTCTCAACCTTTTTGCCTGGAGACCCACGATTCAAAAATATTGACTCGCTTAAAAATTAAAAACAAATGAAATTTTTCAAAAAGTCCCGCGGGTCCTGCGACCCATCTCGATATGGCCCGCGGCCCAAATTTGGGTCGCGACCCGAAGTTAAGAAACGATGGACTCAAAGGTTAAGAGTCTCCTCCTCCTTGCATCGGTTTCCTCAGTGCTGAGGGTCGTGGTCATTTCGTCAGAGTAGCATCTCTCTTATGATGTACCGCCACCTTCTCCTATCAGTTGCTGTATGAAGAGCTTCATGTATGGTAGTGTCGATAGTCGCGCAAATTTGCTCTTCCCAGCGTGTTGAGCTTCTCTTGGACGCTTGTCTTCTATTTTCTCTGTTATCATCAGCTTCTTCAGGTTACCACTATCGTTTCTGGCGATGGGACCAAAGTATTCCAGCACTCTGCAAAGACAGGTTGTAGACAGCCTAGTGCGGATCCTTCTCTCCTCCTCCTTTAAGAGCAGTATTCAGAAAATAAACCATTTTATGTATCTTAAAAAATACAGATAATTTATGTCTTAAATCGAGTTCAACTCACGTGGTTTGAACTAATAAATAAATAAATAAATATAATAATATCACTGGACAAATTTTACACCAATCACCTAGTCCCAAAGTAGGCAATTTAATGCCTGTGTTATGATGGGTACTAGACAACGGATAAACATACTTATACTATAGATAAACATCCAAGACTTGAAAGCGAACATTCGTATTCATCATACAAACATCTGCCCCGACCAGGGATCGAACCCGGGACCTTAAGCTTCACAGTCAGGTTTTCTAACCGCTGAGCTATCCGGCCGCCAATGCTAGCCCCTAGGCTAGCCGGCTTATAACTTTGTTACTAAGAGAAAAGAGAAACAGACATTTGAATTTAATACAATCGCAGTACCTATCCGTCTAAGTACCGACGACTTATTTTGATCAAAGGATTAGGCAAAGTACTTTCATTAGTCAGTCACCTAAGAAATACTAGAGTTTACAAGTTCAAAGTCACGACGCAACCTGATAATCTGTCTGAAACATACTTAATTATAATATGAGCAAGACCTGTTGAAATTGAAGCTGGTTACGTCTTTACTTCAAAAAGGCCTTCAAACACAAAACCCGCTTCCAACGTTTGAGATAACGCGTATGTTACGTCACGAGGCAGTGCTAAAAAGACTCATAAGTCAATTGACAAAGTGATACAAACTCACCCTTTAACCGAATGTGTAGAACTCACTTTGGATTATCAAAGTAACTGATCATAGAACTTTACTGCATGGAGCAAGCGACTTCGCTTTAATTAAACCGTCAATCAAGCGCCAATTCCCTAGTACATGGGCCCTTTTGATACAGCCAATATCAATTTTCGCTGGCCTTCTAAAACTAGCCCACAATATAGTCGATAACGAACCGAACATGTCAAAAGAAAATGCTTTATTAATCTTAAAAGGGCATGGCCTAATAAGACTTGCCTGCGCGGGGCCAGCCGTCGCGGCTGTCACACGCAGTTATGTCATGTCGCTGTCAAATTAAAACTTGTATAAATTAAGCGGGTTGCGCATAGCGGTTTATTTAGTTGTGTAACTTTTGCTGAACTGTTTTTATTTAAGTCAAAAGAATCCGCAAGAGCGTTTCAAAGAAATACGATAATTCTGAAAAGAAATTGGCTTTACTACAATTTTAATTAAAATATACAAAAGATTGTCTGTAGCTATAATGTGCAAAAATAATAAAATATACGACATAAAGCTAATTTTCTTGTCATAAATACAAAATTGGCTGCTGAAAAACGCATTTAAATTTCTGTGTAAAAATGCGCTACCATTGTTAACCTGATCCTGAATTTTTATTCATTGTTTCTAAATCGTAATACGCGCAGAGCAGTCTTACAAGACAGAAACAATGTAACGTACAATGCCAGGCTTACGTGACATCTGACTAACGAAAACTGAACCAAAATAAAGTCGACAGATTAAACTGGTACGCCAATCCGATTACGTTTACAAATCTTTTAGGCTGTAGTAAGGGAAGGAAGAAAACGTAGCGCCATGCCCATTAAAACGGGGACGAGAAAAACTGGATTAAACAAATGTAATAAAATTAAGTTTAAAGACAGCAACATTTTGTTCTGTAGGTATCAAAACTGCACCTTTGAGCCTTTTAAGAGTCCTTATTTGTTTCTGTATTTAATGTTTTAAATCCGTAATTGTAATAAGCGCACCCAATTTCAATGCTTTGATAAACAAACTAATGAAATTTGATTAAATACATCATAAACGCACTTATTACTTTCTGAAAAATAAATTATTTAACAAGGTAATAGTAGTTCCAAAACTACCAAAAACAACAAGTCAAAATTCTAGTTCAGTAATTTAATGCCTGGTTTAAAACTACGAGACACCAACTTAATTGACTAGTAGCTGTAAAGAGTAAATTGCTGAATAATTCATTGTCTACGTTTACTTTAATAGAAAACGATTTAATTTACGAAAGATGACTGTAAGGCTTCAAAACGCTCGACTTGCCTTTTATGAGGCACGAAACTAAAATTTAAGGCGTAGTTCAGAAGAAAGCCGCTTGAATAAACTAATTTACTTTGGTACACTTAAAACCTTTGACATCAAGTTAGCATGTTTCTGATAATATTTGAACTCTATTTTTAAGAGGCTATAGTTAAATATTTAAGAGATGCGTACAGACTTCATGCCTGTGTTGCTACACACACAACCTGGCACAGCACACAAAACGTTACATTATTGATGACACGTTTTTTAGCCACTTTTGGCATTGAATTTAAAGTTTAAATATAATAATATTATGAAGAGGTATAACTGTTAATGGTTACTAGCTTGTCGCGTATATCACCTAAACCTATTTTTCAATCGCTTCTTACGATATCAATGGAAGTAAAAGAGGACATTTTAATTTTTTGTAAATGGTACGTCCGTTCTATTGTTTTTTTTTTCATTTAAATAATTTGAAACGGCAAATTTTGTAATATAATCTGTGGTTGTGGGTCCTTCAAAACATCAGTAAGGTAAACACCCTGTGCCCGATACTGACCCAATACTTGGCACTTGCAGTCTTATGTCATAGTAAGACAGATGACATATGGGTGTCATCTAATGGGCGTTGAGGCGTCGAGCACTGGTACTTTTACCTTATTTATACATAAAAAATCCGGAGTTTTAAGGAAAGGCTTAACCTAAATGAAGAGTAATTTACGATTTCACATAAAAAAATCTAAACTAAAGTAATCATTTATCATAAACCTAATTTAACAAAGATGAGAAAACTTACGTGAAAATAAATTATAGTAATGCCGCCATAAAAATGTTTCCATTTAATATTCCACACATAACAGTAATGTTTGCTTTCTACAGCTCGAGAAAAATCATAAACTGAGTACCAACAAAATACCGAGAATTTTGAACATCTGGCGGCAAGTACTGCTTTATTGTTGTTTCACGAAGTTAAAAGAAATATTTTTTACTCACAAAAGGTAAATATAATGTTTGTTAACACTCTAAGAAATTGTAAATTATCGTTCGCTTGCGGCTTCTTTTTCTTGACAGGGCTGCCTTCTTATAAAAAAAAACTACGTGGAGAGATTCTAAATACAAGTCTTAGAATCTGTTATACCTACTTTGAATGGTTGCCTTCAATACTCTGCGTAGAATGAGTCTGTTTTTAGTTTTTCTGCGAAAGTGATTTTTCATCGATAAGCACCTTTCATAAAATTACCAGAAAAATTAAGAAAAGATGAATGAAATGATATTGTTCGCAAATTAAAGCGTATTGAAAAGAAAATTGTTAAGATACATTTCTTTAATTATTAGTTCGAGTCTAATGTGTAAGTATGATCATTTATAAGCTAGCATGCTACACCTTAAGGCGCAGCGCAGACGACAGTGTTTTGTGCGATCGAGTCTGTGGAGCAATAAATTGTCTGAATGGCGCGCTGACAGTTTCCAGGAATTTCCATTCAGAGTTTCGTGGAAACTGTCAGCGCGCCATTCAGAGAATTTATTGCTGCGCAGACTCGATCGCACAAAACTCTGTCGTCTGCGCTGCGCCTAACTATACACCATTATCAGTCGTTGTCGTGGCCTATTTCAAAATTTATTATTGAAGCCTATTTCGTGATTCTCCAAGTAATGTCGGGTTTAGAGTAACACTGAAGAAATGGCACTTAATTTTCCCGTAAATGTCGCAAGAATTACAAAGAAAATAAGTTTAGGCGACAAGCTGGCAACGTTGTGTTTACGTCTACCTCTTGTATCTACTTTTAACCCTAAAATTATTCCAAAAGTGGTTACGAAAGGTGAAGACTTCACCTCTTCGTCTTACTTAGTAAGTAAGTAAGTAAAAAACTCTTTATTGTACAAAATAAAATAAAAAGGGTACAGACAGAAGACAAGACAAAACTACCTAGTAACTAACTACTAGTAAGACTTACCTATGTTTCTTTAACGTATTGTGTGCTCTATTTACCCTATCTGGCAATGCAGGCGTGATGCTTATGTTCCTATGTATGCACGAATCTAGTTACTTACTCTACACCTTGTAAAATTTAATTTAGGAATAACCACCCCGAGCATATCGTAAACTAAAAATGCAAAACTCCCCTCGTGACAAACGCTTATTAAGCACGTAGCTAACACTAGACGAGCACAGTCTAGTTTCAACAATACAAGGTTAAGTGTGTTTTCCCAACCGCAATCTTAAATCAAATGAGGTCCTGGGAAAGCTGCGCAAAGAATAGTAGCGAGACGAGGGCACAATTTAATTTCACTCCAGCTTGCTGCGTCAAAGTAACAAATAAAACAACTTGAATTTGTTAATCTTTTAAAGAAACGTCATTGTTTGAAATAAAGAGAACTGAAGTTATGTTTTATTGACTCAATCACATTTCCTGAGTGGTGTCGGGATAGAATAACACTTCTACATTTTTCCGTGGATGTCGTAAGAGGCGATTAAAGAGGAGGTTTAGGTGTGCTTTAGGCGACAGGCTAGCAACCTGTCACTATTATAATATCGCTTCCATCTGTTTTCAAATTAAAAATTATGCTAGAAGTGGCTTCGAAGCGTGAAATAGTCATAATAATGGTTCTGTCTATGTCACGTTTCGTGTGCTCTGTCTACCTCATTTAGGAACATAGGCGTGATTGTATGTTGTAATGTTGTTGTTGTTGTTGAGTATTACTATGTTTTTTTGTTTTGTTTTGAGTCATTATCAATGGCCTCTTCCGTATATAACAGACGCTTTAAGCAGTGTCTGAAAGGCACTTTCTTTCATAACGTAGGCATATATTATGGTTGTCTTTGCCATATATTAGTCATCTCTTCTAATTCACTCCCATGAAAAGTTAACAAAATGGACACACTTATCTGTCAAAAACAGCCAAGCAAAGTGCTAGTTCAAGAGCACAACCATCCATCAAGATGCAAAAGGTCGAAAGACGCAAGAACTCAATTATTTTACATGATTTGACATAGAAAGATGATTGACGAAAGAGCCATTGTCTCATTCGCATGAAAATCGTTCATACGTCCCATATTACTTCCGATTGAATGGAAATATTTCCAATAAGTATTGGCCCCGGGAATTTTGCATTGTCTTGGCGAGATCACACCGTGTCCGTATTACTAGTGACGTTCAAGCCAATCCTTTTGCGCTTTTCTTTTACTATCACGCGAAGTAAATGTACCTATTTATTTAACAGTTTCATTGGTAACTATTCGTTACACGAAACCTCATCCTTTCTTCGCAATTTAACTTTGAAACAAATACCAATAATATAATTTTATCTTTATAATAAATCGCTCCATTACTTTCAGATATCTACGTAGTATTGAAACATAAATTTATTTCATTAATATTCGCCATTTGGCCGGCAATTTGGCATAGAAAATTAATTTCTTAAACGTCAAAGTCAAGGCTGGCCACGGAAAAACTAAAGATAAAATGTTATAATTGGAATCGCGTCCTAAATAAGCGCCTTGAGGCTTTGAGAGTATTACCTAATCCAACAAACTGGAGCACGGAGGCTCAAAGGTGCCTAATAAGGGCGTCTTTCCATTTAATAAATATACCATTATCCCGCTCGCCGGTCTAGAGTAAATAGAGGAATGGGCGATCATTCGCTTGAGAGTGGCGGCCGCATCTGGCGTTTGCCGGATTATGTTGGTAAAATTCAATAATCTTCCCTGAGCCATCTGAGAAGGATGGTCATTGCAAGTTTTTTTCGGGTAGAGTTGCGAGACTTCGGTAATCAACTTTGCGTATTGCCGTTCTGTTAGATTGAGTTCGCTCGCCTTGTAAAGGGTCGTTGGTCGGACGTCTTTGCATCCTAAGCAAATAGTACTAAGTAAATCAATTCAAACACATAGGTTTTAGTTGTGGTTGGAATACGTGATGTCGCAGCCACAATGGTTCGACGAGCGAAGTGGGGGCCAAGGCGGCCGAAGGGAAATGATTTAGGGTTTTCCGGAATGGTAATGCTGGTTATTATGGAGGTGACTAGATACCTAAAGTTCGCTATTTGTTCTGACATGGGTATTTCAGGAATATAAATTATATTGCAGAATAATCTTGTGATGCCGGGTTTAGAATTACATCTCTCCATTTTTCCGCGAAAGAGGAGGTTTAAATGTGCTTTTGGCGACAGGCTAGCAACCTGTCTCTGTTATATTTCTTTCATCTAAGACTTAAAATTTCTCTAAATATGGTTACGTCTGTCAGCCTGTCGCCAAAAGCACATTTAAACATCCTCTTTCGCGGAAAAAATGGAGAGATGTAATTCTAAACCCGATTTCACAAAATTATTTTGTAGTATAAACACAAAATTCGACAAAATTCTATACGTTTCGTATGTTCTACCTATTTCAGAATGCCGACTTAGCATGGTTTCTTTAATGGTTAAGCTATACAGAGGTTCCCAAACTTAGTTTGCCATAAATCACTCTAAATATTTTACTGGTTTCGGTGGACCCCCTGGAATGGGTACATGGGAATTTGGTAGGAATGTAACAGTTACATTCCTACCAAATTCCCATGTATCATAACAAAATAACACTTATTTTTTCACGCCAATGTAGACCACTTCAAGCCTCCCGGACCACCAGATAATTGGAATAAATTAAACATACTTACTAAATAAATCACATTTCGGTTTTTTTTTCACGTACTTTGTGTGAGATTCACAATTTCTAATCTATACTAATATAATAAAGCTGAAGAGTTTGTTTGTTTGTTTGTTTGTTTGTTTGTTTGTTTGAACGCGCTAATCTCAGGAACTACTGGTTCGATTTGAAAAAATCTTTTTGTGTTGGATAGACCATTTATCGAGGAAGGCTTTAGGCTATATAACATCACGCTACGATTAACAGGGGTGAAGAAATATGGGAAAATGTGGAAAAAACGGGGGAAATTTGTCACTATTCCACGCGAACGGAGTCGCGCGCACAGCTAGTTAGATGAATATTAAAGTTTTGCGCAGTCAAACTACCTTTTGAGATTAAAAACAGTGTCAATAAGCTTGGCACAGCGACACGCGCGCGGGATAGACTAACTAACATTTTCTGATGTCCCTAGTCAGATAGTGACAGGTATAGCCAATGTGACACGCACCTCTACTCCTTGCTGTGCTAAGCCGGTAGATTACGTAACAGGACATACAAAAATAAAAGTAATATCATTACGTATTGCTTCTCGTAACATCAAACCATCAAACGCTTTTGACGAGTCTGTCATGTACAAGTTTTTAATATTTTCGCAGAGCCACGTAACTAGTGTAGGCGATATCCATATTACGGAACTAACGTTTTTTCGGAACTCGCTCCAAGGATTCCTCGTAACGTAGTCACGATGGTATCAATCGGGGTGACGTCACCAAGTTTTTCTCGCTGTATTGCCTGCTCTATTCACCACTGGCAACTAAATAATCCGTACATCCTCCGCAGATGTAATCCTGACATGCAATCTCCGGCGTCATCAATCAGGCGGGAGGGAGCGGTGCGGCGCCCGGGAGAGACAGAGAGGGGATTATAGCGGCATAATTATTCGCGAAACGTCAGGCGATCAAATCCTGGATTACACCTCGCACAATTAAGCCGTGCTCGTACGCAGTTGATTCGTTTAGAGGCACGCACGCGGCCGGTGCGCGGTGCCAATTGCCACGTTCTGCAAATATTCATTATTATCACCTGCAGATTAAATGTTATTGCAGGTTGAGCTGTGATTTTACGGCGTTTTTTGGTTGATGGTTGTTGGAGGTATTCTGTGAAGTTTCAGCCGTCACTTGTTTCTGAGTTGCCATTTGTTTTACTTTGATTGAACAAGAAATGTCAGCAGTCAAATTTGATCTAAACGTTCATTTTCTTTCTGTGTTATAAAAAAGATAATTTTATAAAAAATCTAATAAAAACCATAGGTACATAATGTTTTTTATTTAGGAAAGTAACGAAAACTAAAAAAATACAAAAAAATTAACAGGTAGATGCGTAAACTTAAATAAAGCGTAAAATATACTCTCACACAAACTCATACTGTGGCACTCAATCACCGTCCATTCAACAGCAAACACATCAGAAGCACATTGTTCTCAGTGAAACATGTCTCTGAAATTCACGGTTCATTTTAAGTAGATTTTGAATACACGCGAATAACTAGCAAACTAAAGGGCGCAGGTAAAAGTGTAGAAACGAAACAGTTGCCATTATAATATTCTTACAGCGTCCTCCTTATTTTGCGGCCGGCCGTCTTGTTCGCGGAATGACTAGCATTAATAACAAGTATTATAGAGAGGACGATATTTCTGTTCCCTCCGACCGTTCCTCCGCCTCGTTACGGGGATTTTGGAGGAAATTAATTCGGATCGTTAATCAAACACCCGCTAAGCGCTGAATGACGAGACGACCGAAGGTAATTACATTTTTTCACATTAACATGACATTGACGCTTAATAGCTTCGCAACAAACAAGTCTTTCAGTCAGGCCGCGCTCTCATTTTCTTGAACCATTCACGCGGGAGTTAAAAGAAACATTTCAAATAAACCGCCGCATACAGCCAAGTGGCTCACACGGCGCGTCGCCTCGCATAGTGAGTCCGGAAGCGGAATAAACCTCCTTAAATGTTCAATCACTAGCGCTCTACAGCGCTTTTAAAATGCGGCTCTTACCGGGATATTGGGGTGAAATATTGGCACGTCAAATAAATTCTTGTCACTCGTAAATACTTTACATAGATTGGATCCAGGGGAATTCCCGCAACAAAGACGCAAGAGGGCTGTTCCAATAAAAGAGGACGATTGGATCGCTTTTGACAGAAAGGCAGCGCCGGTCGCGATGCCAATCCCGCCGTTGTTTCCTATTTTCAGCTGTTTAAAGGTCGTTTTCCGAAAGAAAAGAATTTAGTTACGACTCATCTGACGGTCGATGCCGTTTGCGAGACTGCGGAATGAAAATATCAAACAAATCAGTTTCGAGCTGAACTCAATTCCAACCTAGTTTTATTGTCTGATGGGATTTCGAGTTGATTACTCAAAATGGATAACTGGTGATTATTTTTTATCAGGTCTGGCGTATGTACAAACAGCTACAAAGATTATCGACATGATCAAAATTCCAAAAATATGTAGGTATACATATCCGCTCTTATTGCATCAAAATTAAGGTCGTGTATATGTTAACGGAAATGTATGTAATCCGTCATTGTATACAATTCCTAGGAAATGTATGTAATTCCTAAAATCGCACGGAAA
>BHDV01065513.1:64513-75591 GCA_005406045.1 Adoxophyes honmai
TTTAAAAACTTAAGGATTTATAGCTTTCTAAAGCATTGGAAAAACATCAAAATCACCGAATTTTGTGTGCACGCTCTTAAAGCCAAATATTGCTTAGCAATTAAACAGTTAGAAAGAAAACAATCTTGCTTCAGTTTGAAGTAGACTGTACATGACATGTGTAGAGATACTGTTTTTCTTAACGCCAAAATGTAACTACATTGACGCGGAATATTCGTCAATGTTAAAGGAAAAGTTAATTCTAATTGGGTAGAATCATTGTGCACCTACTCTAATTGTGAACCTACTCGCTTATATCAACGTGAGCTAAACTAGGTATTCACACCGTGCCGTCACAGTTAAATGCAAATTTAATTAAGCAAGCAACAAAAAGCCTTCGGCGTTAACGACATGTATTTGTACGTGTGTGCCGACTGTCCGGCTAAATGGAAACGAATAAACAGGCTTAATTTTTCCACTAGACGTGGCATTCGGCAGTGATTCGGGCCCGAATGTGGCACGAATGGTAACGCCACTCTGTAATCTGTCCCGGCAAACCGTGCGCTGCATAAATTAGCTGTAGTTAAAAGCTCCCTTTTACGACGTGGTCCAAGTCAGTGGCGACTGAAGGGATCCCATCCTATGTACACATTGACTTTAGTTGAGCTTAACTTTATGCTCTCAAATCAAGAACTTCAAAATGTCACTTATCGCAGAGCCGACTTAAAAACGGAACAAAGTCTACTTAAAAGTGGTAATTAGTTCTTTTTCATCATTTTTCTGTTTTTTTTTTTTGTTTAGAATTTGAACAAAATTAGGACACAGGAGGTAATTTTCCAAAGCAAAATTGAAAAATGAAGCACATGCAGATTTTTCTTCCGCAAATAGA
This sequence comes from Adoxophyes honmai, assembly GCA_005406045.1. NCBI lineage: Eukaryota > Metazoa > Arthropoda > Insecta > Lepidoptera > Tortricidae > Adoxophyes > Adoxophyes honmai. The sequence goes on from BHDV01065513.1 coordinate 65,382, forward strand.
TGTACCTACTGATAAGGCAGATGTGTCACTACTTTCTCTACAAGTTCACGCCCCAACTACTTACAAAAAAGAACATGAATAGTTTTCAAAGCTGCTTTACCCTTTAACTTGACCCACACCGTTAATGGAAAGGCCAAATGAATGGGCAATGTCATTCGGCGCGGGCGCTCTCCGAACTGAATCGCATGCGAGACTAATAGTGCCCCCCACCACGGGCATTTAAAATTGCACTTTGCTTCGACACGCCTCTGCAATCGACGTTTGATTTCCAATTAATTGATGTTCAATTGAACACAGGACTCGGTTAATCAAATCCTGTACGTACTGGCAATCGATATTTGACGAGGCTTAGCTAGATTGCGGTGCTGAGTGAGGTGTCGTCGCTTTGTGAGGGAGGTTAAACTATCAAAGTAATGTTGTGAATGAAGCGTCTTGCATTTATGCTATCCTAGTCACTGGCGATTGTTTAGGAGTTTTATTCACGGAAACAAAAAACTCTTAAGTGCTCGTGTGAGAGCTACATTTTACAGTTATGTTTTTGAGAAAATGGACGAAATTTGATACATTTTTTTTACTCAGAATCGCAAAAGTTTCGCATGTATGTACGTATGTATGTACTTATACATCATGACTGTATTCCTGAATGGGGTAGGCAGAGCACATGACATGCCACAAGATCAAAACCATGACTTTTCCTTTGTTTGCTTGATGCCTAAGGCATACCTTAACGTAATTCTTTAGTCGCCTTTTTCAACAGCCACGTATAAAATGGAGAGGTATCAATTGCCTGAAACTGTAATTTAATACATAGAATGAATTCTTGAACTCAGTGGTCCTATAGTTAATGCTAAGTCTTGACTTCTGGGAAGTTTTTGTTAAGTTGGGTCAATTAGTTGGAAGTGGGATGAACGGGACAGAAAGACGTTCGTTAAAGAGCCCCGAGTTTCAATTAAAAGTTCTAATTTTGCTCTTTATTTACGGACCACAATGTTCTGTCGGGTTTTGAAGGCTTCTTTTCAGAGTCAAAGTGATTCGAGATTTCGCCACTGCTTGATTCGTTAGTCGTCCAGCGAACGTCGTCATTGTTTTGTTTTTAATAGGTATTTACCTACTGATTACGCGAATTTCATGAACTTTCACGAATTTTGTTTCTTATGATACGTCAAGTAATGAGTCTTACTTTGCGTATTATCTTAATTTCTAAGTAGGTACCTCGACGTTCTTACGCACGTCGCAAAGACTGCAATATTTTCCCGTGACAATTCAACTTCTTGAAAATTACGCCCATAATTATATTATCATATTAATAAAAGAATTTAGCAATTTTTTTTTTCCAAGTTTTTGTCCTGCGATTAATGAATTAGCCCTGCACGCAGATCTTTCAATAAAAATATATTACATTGTATTTTTTATATACAGATAAGGAAATAGGAAACAAACGTTATCGGTTGCCGTAGGTATTCAGGTTTACCTGAAGGAATAAAAGATACTACGGCAATAAGTACTTTTTTTAGTAATTGACTAAATAAATTGTAATAGTGAATGAATGAATGGTTAAGAATGTTAAGATCAAACAACTTAGTGTAGAGAACGGTATAGTTTAGTCTAGACGTGTATTGTTACCTCTTTGTCTGTTTTTATTAAATGAAGTAAAACAACATCAACTGTCTCTTTACAACGAATACAAATAATATAAAAATCTCACTATTTACTTAAGTATTTTAAACTTTTGTCTAAGAGTTTCTGATCTACCCACGCTATTTATCTTCAATGTTCGGTAAGATGTACGAAATCAATTCATTTTGCAAGACTAAAAGTTAGCAACAAATCTGTTTTTTCGTTTTTTCATATTGAAGTTGACTAGTAACAAGTTTTCTGTAAATAATCTCCATCCACCCGCATAAACTCCGTCATAAATAGCCGCCGCGTCGATGTTTTCACGTTACGATCTCCGTATAAATTGTCTACGAAGCGAAAGAAAGTTCACGTAACTTTTCTACATTATTAGTTCATCTTTCATTTAGCACCGGATCCAATAATATCGTCCTTATGGCACACAATGAAGCCGGCGGAAATATCGTTCGGCTTGTAAACAACTAGTGTAAATAGCCGGCAAGTTTCTACGCAGCGTAAGGTAAAGTTCACCAGGGATAGCTTGCCATTGTCCAAGACTAGTAACGACGTGGAACGTAATTTTCGATCTTTCTCGAAACGTTTTCCTGGTAGATACCGCTGAACTTTCAATCTTCTTTTCGAGTTGGGAGAATTATTTATCTCAGCTTATGTGACTGTTTATTTCCCTAACTACCTACGTGAAAGAGTAGATTAGGGAGATGAGACGTCGAAAGGTAATAACGTTGCGTATAAAGGGTTATAAATACAGGGTACTCGACATTTAAGAGAAGTTGGTCAAAGTATTACAAAATGTACTCCGTCTTCTTTGCTGTTCGCAAATTCTTTCGCAGTGTCGAAAAATGTTTATTTTCTTTTTCCTGGTTTCTTGTATGGCCTCGCCCTATGGAGGAAGTTCCCGTGTAATGTTTCGGATGACGGCGTAAGCAATCCCATAGTCTCGTACCTACTCTGATACTATCACTCTCTTGCAGCGACTCAAGAATTTTCTTATAACTTATGACAAAATTCCGGGCGTCTAATATTGTTGAAATTCGTAGAAGGGCATGCAAGGAGATTGGTTTGAGAATATTTCGTATGCCAAGCTATTTAATTGTATCCGAGTGGTAATACCAAGTGTTACGTACATTGTGTATTGGTTTATGAATATCTATTCTACTAATTGTGCCAGAATAAAAAACGCTACATCATTTTATATTTAATATCAATCAAAGGCAAAAATATCAAACAATTAAATCAGAAACTCTTTTTTGACGTTATTTTTTTGTAACAAAAATTATGTAGATATACCTATGTCTTAAACGAATATCAATGCAAAGAAAAAAACAGCAAGAAGGAACGTTAAACAGAACTAAGATATTTAAATACTGTGTGATCTCCTCTAGAATAAATCACAATTTACGCACCGATACGATTGGATAACTTAGATTTTATCGACACAGGATATCAAGCAATCCTCGTGCAATGGACGTTGAAACAAACATGTTTACAACTTCAAACTTGCAATTTCATTTAACAAAGAGGCAATCTTTGAGAAGTCACGAGACACGGCGCACGACGATGCTTTCTGCTTCGATAACAATGAATTTACTGTGTACTTTGGAAAATTTTAACGCTTCACTGAGAACTAGGACTACGCCATGCTTGAAATAATCCGTAAAAATGCTTTTGAAAGTTGAATAACTATTTAAGAACTTATATCATGTTTAATATGAGAAAAGTATTAAAAAGGTGTGGTATAATGTTGATTGTTTACACGGTTTTTAATAACTTCTTATTTCAATTTTAAGTAAAACTTTCACGACAAACTAGCTTAAGAAAAACAAACTATGAAGTAGGTACATTTTTCATACGATCGTTATCATTTAGAAATAACATTCTTTGTTTTTTTTTTTCTATTTTATGGTATCTACATTGTACGCCTACATTTACTATCAACGCTTGCTGATGTTGCATGCGACCTGCATAAAAATTACACCTCACAACTTTTGCAGGAAGACGGCTGTGTTACACAAGTCATTTTCAACATCATCTCGGCCTTAAGATGTCCATTGCTGAACATAAGTCTCCCTTTTGGACTTCCATATGTACCGGTTGAAAGCGACCTGCTGCAACCAGCATCGTCCGGCGACCTTTACAAGGTCGTTTATCCATCTAGTAGGTGGATGTCCTCCACTGAGCTTGCTTGAATACAGGCATTTTGCAGGAAAATGCCTAAATGGTATCACTCAATACGTTACAAAACTCCAAAGGCAGACACAAGAACCCTATAATTTGCGCAACCCATAAGAGGTAAAATAAAATAAGCGAACGTCGAAAATCGTTAGGCCTCAGTCACATTGAAGTCGTAAAACATACTGTTACAACTTTTCCTCGGAACATTGGAATTACGAGGGGCTCCCCGTTGTAATATAAAGGCTGAATAATAAACCTCAGGTGTACAATGCTAATGTGAAAATATTTCGGTGACAGGGTTGGCCATCGGGCTAAGAAAATACTATGAAATTTTACTGTCTGTTCAACGGGAATTCCGGTTTATATGCCTCAAAGCTCCTAAAGCGATCTGCTGTTTACGAGGCGATCTCGTAATTGGCAATCGAAATTCATATCAACGGACACGTTTGCGTTTTAAGGCCATGTAATGAAAATGTAAACTCGTTGATCAAGGACTTATGTGATCATTAAACTTTATTTTCAAAACTACCTTTGGACCGTTTTATTTTCCGAGCACACCTTTTCGTTTTTTTTCGGCGGTGCAAATTCTTCTTTGCGTCTATAACCTGTACTTACGAAGCTAAAAAAAACAGCCTAAATAAAATCCTACTCATAGGTACAAGCCTCCTCTCAGTGGGTTTAGACTGCAGTTCTCAAACTGTACTCACAAAATATCCAACATAGTTTTAGCTATGCGTCAACTTTCAATACCTTGTTGGTACCATCTGTAAGTGAATGGTTATAGGAACTCATACCGCCCTATAACTTGCTTTTGTGACCAAATAAATAACTAAGTATCTACGGTAAACTGATTTTTTATTACGCATGCCTTAGTGTCTTTACCGTCATTTTAATGAAGTCACATAATTAAAATTATAACTTCTGGAAACATCACACAGTTTATGCGAGTTTAAATGTTAGGGCTCGTTAACCGTCGCAAATCTCGTTTTATACTTTTTACGTGAGCCCAGGTTCAGCTTAGATGGAGGATCGTATTAAAGTCTAGACAAACTGCACAAGACTGACATTTGCATTTTTAACACTTTATTAAAGCAAAGTTCTATGTAGAATGGTGCAACCACCTCTAGGATAATTCTCAGAAATTATACAGTGTTTGCAGACGATTCTGCTATGATAACTTGCTTTTGTTTTGTCTGAATAGGTGTTAAGATAACAGAATTTTAAGGTAATACGCAAACGTAAATGCGACTTTTGCTTGAAATGTACCTAATTCACACATGAGAACGTAGTAATTACATTTTGTGATTACCAAAACTAAAAGGCGTTCTATGATAAATTAATAACCCATCTAGGTTATCAATGAAATTAAGAATGTAACTAATTGGAATAGATCAACTTTAAAACGTAAACCCGGTCTTAACGCAATCATAATTTTCTACACTAAAACCTCGCGGTTAAGCAAGAAAATACAGATTCGAACAAAACCTATAGCCCGAATTTACTCTTACATTTTTGTTTTTCTTGGATATCAAGTTTATCGTATGATACATCGCTTTCTTAGACAGGCACGTAGAAACGGACATTAGTGTCAGAACTAACTTAATTTGAAGCCAGTAAACTAGAAAACTACACAGTTTGATGTGCTGAATACTTTTGGAAAGCGACTAAGCTTTTGCTTAGCACAAATTCTGGACGAAAATATTTTTTGGATATAAAATAATTTTGGACAAAAGTGTTATTCGATTGATCTTTAAGGTTCACCTCGTGTCAAACGCCTCCGTGGGTAAACATGCTCTTTTCCATTGACGTTCATTGTTCACGATTGAATGTGACGTTTCCCTCAAATGTTTTTATCAGAAATACTTTCACTTTCTGCATCTATCGGTCACCGGTCACCATCGGAAAAGACATAATATAAACGAAGAGGAAAATGCCAAAGGCGATCAATTGATTTTCCTGGTTTTTAACCTTCGACCCCAAAAAGGTGAGTTATTGTGTTACTGTGTCTCTTCCTGCCATCGTTGTAGCGTAACGGATGAACCGATTTGGATTATTTTTTTAACATCCATGCAAAAAATTGTAATATGAATATTATATTAAATTAAATTTATTTTATTCTGCATATTTTTCATATAAACTATAATGATTTGATGCCAATGTCCGTCTGTGCATCGCAGCTGTCGAGCATATTGACTGAATTCGATGTATTTTTAATAAAATTTCAGTGGAATCACTGGCAATGGAATTTGGATGACAAGCAGTATGTTTAAGAACATACATAAATATAAACACTACGTATGTTTGCCTGTCAAGAATTTTTTCTTGACAGGCAAACATACGTAGTGTTAATATTGTAATTTTTGTATTGTATTTATTATGTAATTTTTATTAAATTCGATATTTTTGCTGTGATCCTTATCTAAGCGATAACGAAATCAAATCAATAGTTGTTACAATAATATTGAAGATTCAAACTAGAACACTATCTTCTTTAACATCGCTTAAAAACCGATTAAGTCGATGCTGTACTACTTAGTAGGTATATGGATAACATGGGCACTCTGTGACAATGCGATATGGATCAAATTCGAATAAGACGATTTTTCTTCATTCAAAAAGCCGCGTCAGTTTGTCATAAACTGCCCATGATATTTGTAGGTAGGTACACCATCGAGCAATGTGTTTTTTACCTTATTAAAAAACTACAGTTTTCTTATGTCTGAAACTTCCCTGGCAAAAAATCAGGATTTTACGGTTCTGAAAATTCGTCACCTCAGGGGCGAAACCGTGAACAAAGTTCAAGCATAGCATAAAATATAACTGGCTTGGAACAATCTTAATCTGTAGTAAACGCGATACGTTACTTCATTTACATGCCGCGAACCCCTCGGGACCAGCGCAGCACTGCGCACGATTCCGCCATAACTCGAGGAGATCTTTCTTTTTATTTTCCTACATTCGTGTTTGCATTTTACATTCGTTTATGCGAAGCCACACTGGCTGGTAACAAGATTTTGTGTTTATGTGTAATGTAATGTGTAGTGTTATACGCTGAGATGTGTGTTCATGGATAGGGATGCTAACTGTTGTGTTAGGAGGCGAGGGGACGGATGGAAGTGCGTGACGTTTTTTTCGGCATAATGCATTTTCGTAAATACGTTATTTACTTTTTCATCACACTTGCTCGTCAATGGTGTTATTACAAGAGCGTATCCTTTAGTACAAAGGCCTAAATTGTAACCGCGGGAGTTATCATTACATCCTATGGGAGGTAAAGTTTAGTTTTAAAAATTGCAAAAGTTAGTATAGGTACGTTAGTTCAGACTAAGGAGGTTACAAATGTAAAAATAAAAATTCTGCTATTAAAACTTAAGGGCCAGTTTTTAAATGCAAAATTAATGTATGCATTATGAAACTGTATTAATTTAATACTTTGGATGTATGTCAACGCGTTTTTTAATATGTTTTTTTCGTAAATTTGTTTGAACCTTTTTGGCAGAATCTGGCTGTTGACCATTCGCATTCTGTGCGAAACATAGTTCTTGTCTGTGGTATATGATTAAAAAAAGTGACAATAGACCTAAACGCACTGACAGCAGTGACAGCGCAAGCAGAATTAGCGCGGTGCGGTGACGTGATGTCATTTATTTTCTTTAATTTTTAGTTTTTCCTCGCAAATGTGATGAAAAACATTGTGTGTAACACGGGGAGTAAAGGACATTATGAACTCGAGTCATAAAAGCCCTCCGCCTGCGGCGTCGGGCTTCTAACAGCCTCTCGTTAATAATGTTCCATTTCCTCCCCTAGATACTCAATGTACTATTTCCGCTTTTTTAATGTAGGAGTCACGATGGAGTAGGCACGAAATGCTACAAAGACAGTGAACTATTTCATGGTTCGTAGCCACTTAGCATATTTTTTTAGGACCAATTTAGATAAAATACTTAAAATTGTGATTGGTTGCTAGCCTATCGCCTAGAATAAACCTTTACCTGTTTTTCTTAGTCATCTCTTAAGACATCCGCCGGAAGAAATGAAAAGTAATTGTCGATATACATTGTCGGTGTGTTTGAAACTACGATGAAGGGTTAGTCATTTCAGGTATGATCTTTTGACGGCTCCATCCTAAGAATGGCCAGTGGTAAGTGTATTCTACGCAAACATAGTCGCGGGCGGTAGTTAATGAGTAAATAAACGTAGCTATGAGGTTTATGTAAGTGCATGGCTGCAACTGTAATTCATATAAACGACACGAGCATTTGCTGCTGATGGTTGCCCGTGGTTTTCCAATAACCAAAGCTTTTACGGATAAAGGTTGAACATTTTGTTTACCCATTAAATTTATGTTCAGCGAATTTATTATTGCGATACTGACGCCAGCAAAACCGCATCAGAAAGTGATATTTACATTTAATGAAGATAATAATTTATTATTCCGTTTTAAAATAAATTATCGGGATTTATGACTAAAATTAAAAGGGCGTATAAGGAAAAATTAAACAACGATGTTGCTGACGCCACTCTCCACCTACTGCAACCTTCTTTTGTCTAATAACCGTAGCATGCGTAATTTTAAATAGTAAAATAAGTGTGTATTTTTAACCATGCTTATTAATAAACTACTAAAGTACATTTAGCTCTAAAGAACTTTTAAAAGATATCTCGTTTTTTTCTCTTATTTTGTTTGTATGTCTGCTCGTTCCAATTTTCCTGTCAATCGCCCGAAGGTTAAATGGTAGAGATCCTCTCGGGGATAAGTTCGCCTTTGTACGTAAGTTACATTGTTTTTTCTGTTATGTTGTTCTTTGTAATTGTTTTATGTGCAATAAAGAGTCATACAATAATAGAATACAAAAAAAAGATTTAGCAACATTTCCTAATATGCAATGTGTTTTAGCCAAGCGAGACAAATTCCTAAAGAATCTCCGAGATTTATACATTATAGAATAATGAAACCACAAGAAGATTCAAAGTTAAGCGCCTTTAAATACGTGAAGAACTTTAATTTATATTCTTTATTTCCTTTTCTTCAGGTAACACAGATAAAGCATCTCCTCTACTCTCGAGTATTTACATCATGACGTAAGAACATAAAGTCAACCAGATAAATTGTAGTGGCAGTGCTGGAGCCGCTATTGTGAAAGAGGATTTACCCGGGAAGCCGCGGGAGCCGGCTTAGAGAAATTAATACGTTATTGTAAGTTTAACACGTAACACTAAACCGGGCTCAGAACGACGTGAAAGATTTGCAATTGTTTACGGCGTACGAGCGCCATTGTAAACTGTGTTGCCATGAATTGCGTGCGTTTACCAAAAAACGGGGAGCCTGATAAAGTAACGCTAGTTTGTATATTGAAACTGTACCGTACTGTGTGTGGTGCCGGGTTAGAATATCACCTCTCTATTTCTTCTGTGAATGTCGAAAAAGGGCGAAAAGGCGAGTAAAGAAATGGGTTCAAATTAAGGTTTAAATAGGGAAAAATTAAGTTTGAAAATAAATTGTTGGAGTTTGAATTTTTTAAAGTTAAATTCGTAAGAGTCCCGAAAAAAAAGAAAATAGTAATATGATGAGTATGATCCGAATACAAGATCTTTTTAAGATTTGGTTTAAAAAGACTATGTACAGTATGTGCCCCCACTTAGGTATCCAGGCAATTCGGTGTTTTGAACGCGCACCACTACTAATACAAAGTTTGTCTAACTATTTTTAGCGAAATATTAATATCATGAACTACCTCATTTTGATTTTGCTAAAAATAGTTAGACAAACTTTGTATTAGTAGTGGTGCGCGTTCAAAACACCGAATTGCCTGGATACCTAAGTGGGGGCACATACTGTACACCTCCAGCATTTACAAAATTATCATCATGGATACTTTCGTAAGGCTACCCTTTGAGCATTTTTATGGACATAAAGTGCGCAATTACAAAGGGAAAGACCAAGAAATTAAGCTATTTCAGAAGGATAAACATTTAGAGTCACGTTCCAGGTAATAACATTTTAACTTCTTAGTATTGTCTTTACTGTATTTGTTGTGCAGCCTTTTGACTTTATCGGGATAAAATATCGCTATTTCTACTAGGAATAGTGTAGGTATTTCTATTACCGATAAATAACATCGGTTTTGTCGATAGTTTCTAAGATAATTAAGCAATCAAAATTTACGTTTTCTTCGAAACATTAAACTCAAAGCCACTTTAAATGTCGGTTTACTTGCTTACTTTAACGAGTTGAATATGAATAATGGCCGAAAGGTTTCAATCAAAATAAATTATCACAATTAATATACCTAATTATTATTTTGTTATATTTGGCAATGCATTCCTAAGTATTGTCTACCCCAGAACTGTCTTTTTGTTTTTTAACTCATGTTTTTTTAGGATAATGGAGTGACGGGGGGGG